>QVIK01000042.1:35605-132643 GCA_003957845.1 Oidium heveae | reverse complement strand
GGCGTCATATGTCCTATTTAGGATTATGCAATATAGAGCTCGGCCCTGTATTTATAGACGTTAAATAGATAAACAAACAAACAAACAAACACGCAAAAGGGGTAGCATTCTCACCCCCCTCGTTTCTCAATCGGCACCTGATTTAGAATCTGTACATACACGAAATCATCACCCACGATACTTATCTATTTAACATTACACTCTTCTAACTAAGACAAAAATCACTATCTATTGAATCCATGGCGCTGCCAGGTACGAGGCGCGCACTGCCCCCTGACCCCCCAGATATTGGAAATCGCATCACTAAACACAAAGTGCCGATTAACAAGACCAACTCCAGCCGTAAACCTAGCCCTATGCCTTCTTATACTACTTAAACCCTCCGAAAAGCTGAGGCAATTGAAAAAGCACTTGAGACCCAACAGCCAGTAGAGGATATTACCGAATCGATGGAGATCCAAATCGAGCCCGTTGCAGGGAAAACCTCTATGTCTGCAATAAATCTATCCCAAGATTCACAACTAGCAAATCAAACCGATAAATTTGACACTGTGTCGTCCACAGGTATCAAAGAGAATTTCCGCTGGGCATCAAGCGATCTCGATTTCGCTGAAGACCCCTTCGATGAATCTCTCTGCTACGATGACCCTCCTCCCCAAACAGGACCGATCGAAGACTTGCTGAATAACATTACCGACGTTGCAGCTCAAAGAGTTACTGAAGCTAAAGATACGTTCGGACCTATCGCTAACATCCTGGACTAACACTGCAGACATGCTCCAGACTCCCTTCAAGCTAAGCAAGCTTCAGCATTGAAGAAGTTTAGTAAAGAGATCATGCTCGTAGCAAAACGCCACTTTGAGTCCTACGTTAGAGGCGTACCTGCCCAGACATGCAATTATGTAAACAGTGAAGAAAAAATAACCGCAAGCAACCACAACATTAGAAAGACTAAACCGAAGCCCAGCTACGCATAGGTTGCAACTACTAGAACCAAAGCCACTCACCAAAATGCAGCACTGGATAATAATATTGTGCCCCGCTTTAAGAAAAATGCCAAATCTAATACTGATGATCGTCTTTTCCTCCGCCTATCCCAGTGAGATAAGCTACGGTCACTATCACCATACGCTTTACTAACCCATTTGAAGACTAGCCTCGGCCCCGACGCTCATCTCATAATTAATGCACAGATAACAAAATCAGGGTTTGCTCTCTGCCCCAAAGCGGGTGAATTCTACGCCCTAAAAGATAAGATTATTTCTATAAGCCTCTTGAGCAATGTCACAATCGACAATGCAACGCCTTGGACATCTTACAGGATCCAAAATGTCCCAAGGAGCTATGGCACTTTAAGCGACAATTACGAACACTAGCTCTTCCCAGATACAACAACGGCTCTATCTGATGCATTCACTGCTGCTATTTGAACCACTCCAACATCTGTTAAACCCTCTCAAGAAAATGATATAAAACCTAACACTTCCTCCACACCATGGATAGTTCGTTTCTCTGAGGTACCTGAAAATCTTCCCCGAGTTCTATTTCTTTTTGGATGTCCAACTGTGACTAGAGAGCTCCCGCACCGCCAAGCTACAGTCCAATGCTCTCGATGCTGGCTATGGCACAACAGCCGGACCTGTGCGTGTTCTCCAAAATGCTGTCTCTGTGGCTCCTTACAACATGCAGAAATAGACCATAGCAACTAATGCTCGGCCCAAGATGGGCATGTATGTCCACCAAGATGCATTCACCGCCACGGCCCACACGCTGCAGACTATAGTAATTGTGATCTCCGCCCTAAGCCCTCAGGTCCTCCAAAAACCAAATCGCTGGTGAACGCCATACGACGTATCAATGCAGAAGCTCGCATGCGCCAACAAGCAGAACTAGGCTGTGTAAAACCTACCACTGACCCTTCACCAATCACGACCGCGACATCAACGCAAAATATCACCACATCGCCCGCAGTAGGCAACAAATCTCATCCAAATACAGCGAGGTCTAACAATCTCTACGCAGTCCTTGATACAGTCGAGCAGGGAAATGGCTAAATCGTTTCTCAATAATCAACTCGCCCCTTCGTAAACCCTCAGACAGTCCGCTAAAAATCATATCTGTGAATATTGGCCGTGGGGCCCAAGCACACGAAATAGCACTTAACGAAGCCAATCAAATCTCGGCCGACGCTATACTAATACAAGAACCACATATCTTCAGCGATCGCTCCAGACGCATCACAAAACGTCACCCTTCTTACGAAACCTTTCACCAAATGAGGATTGGACATCCTCTCGACCCATGGTAATGTCTTACGTCCGGAAGGAGTCTTGCCTACGTTCCGAACAATGTCACACAAAACTATCCAATGAATTGCTCTTTCTTCGACTCATATTACCCTCGGGAAAACATTTGCACATTAAAAATATTTATAACGCCCCTACTGGCTCTACAAGCAACAGTGCTCTACACTTACTTTACTCGCTGTCTCTCCCATTTCAAAACAGTTTACTCCTTATGGGCGACTTTAACCTGCACTACACTAGGTGGCAACCATCATGGTTNCCCTACTGGCTCTACAAGCAACAGTGCTCTACACTTACTTTACTCGCTGTCTCTCCCATTTCAAAACAGTTTACTCCTTATGGGCGACTTTAACCTGCACTACACTAGGTGGCAACCATCATGGTTCCATAGCCCCTCTCCTGGCGCCGAAATATTCACAGAATGGATAAATGAAAATGGACTTACTCTTCTCTCTCCTATGGATAAAGCAACACACGATCGCGACAATGTGCTTGATCTAGTTTTCGGCTCTGCTTCTCTAATTCAAAAGGCGAAGTGCACCCTGGCTCCACATCTAGATACTACCTCTGAATACGCTAAGATACTCACATCGATTAATTGGTCAGGCTATATTGAACCCGTCCGCAGACTCAGACTCGATACGCTAGACCCTGAGCTCTTCAGTCGACTGCTCGCCACTGCTATTCGTGGATTAGATCTAAACTATTTCATTTCCAGTAAGAATGCTTTAGACAAATATGCCATAGATCTGACAAATGCCATCCGAATGTCATATACAGGGGCGGCTCGCCACTCACTAGGTCACAGCAGGGGTAACCCGTGGTGGAATAATTCTTGCAGAGCGGCCTGTCTAAGCTATAAAAATATTTTCAAAGGCACCGGTACGGTGGACGAAGCAATCGCAGAAAAGGAAAAATATAGAAGTGCAATCAAGAAGGCAAAGAATTCTACATAAGCAAGATCGAAACAGCCAGCACGGGGAAGGATATATTTGCTATGACGAAATGGCACAGGGCTATATGCAACTTTCGGTCCATTCCACTTAAAGACTCAAGGTTCTCAGACCGACCTCCCGTAACAACCCCAGCTGAGAAAAGAGAATTTTTAATAAGTAATCTCCTTACAAATCATACCGTAACTGGTGACATCCTCCTAGACTCTCCAACTACTGCAGTACGGTCAATTATATTCCCACCATTTTCTCAGCTCGAGATTCAGGAGTCTATACTTAAGACTAGCAACACAACTCCTGGTGCTGATGAAGTCCCCACTGCCATCCTCCATATTGCATGGCCTCTCATTGAAAACTATGTCTACGTAATTTTTAACAGCTGTCTCTCCCTTGGCCATCATTCTGACCGTTTCCGGCAAGCCATTTTAATTATGCTTCAAATACCAGATAAGTCAGATCTATCCTCCCCCCGCTCATACCGACCAATAGCTCTTCTCTCAGTACTAGGGAAAGGGCTAGAGCGTCTGATTGCTAAACGTTTAGCCTAGATCGCAGCTAGGAATAAGAAACTCATCACCCAACAATTTGGCGCCCTCCCAGGTCGCTCGGCAGTCGATCTTACTATCTGTCTCATCATAACGTAGAAAGAGCTCTAAACGAGGGACGCACCGCTAGTATGCTCACGCTAGATGTCAAAGGCACCTTTGATGCTATTCTTCCAGGTCGAATCGTCCGTCGTATGCGGGAACAGGGATGGCCAGAGCCTCTGGTCAATTGGGTTAGCTCCTTCGCTACGAACCGCTCGGTTCAGATCCGTCTCGACGGCGAGACAGGCTCTCTTGAATTAGTCAACTGTGGACTTCCGCAAGGTTCCCTAGCCTCTCTAATTCTTTTCATGCTATACATCACCCCCTTGTTCAAAACAGGGCGTATCTCACATAGATTCGGTTATGCTGATGACGTAGCGATTATTGAGACACAGAATTCCCTACAAGAAAACTGCAATGCCTTAACTATTACTTTGAAAAAAGCCTTAGATTGGGGACGAGAGGAGGGTATCACATTCAACCCAGGAAATGCGGAACTCCAGCATTTTTCACGCAGACGGGCAGATAAAGATCCGGTCAACACTCCATCAATCCAACACGGCGACTTCTCTATATCCGAAAAAACAACACGCCCTGACACTAGATGGCTAGGCGTTTTCTTTGACAAAACACTTTCATTCAAATGGCATGTGCGTATTCCCAGCAACAAAGCCTTGACAGTAGCAAATACGCTTCGCAGTCTTAGAGATACAGCAAGAGGTGTCTCTCCTAAAATATTACGACGAGCTGTTACAGCTTGCGTACTACCCATCACCTATTATGGGGCCGAAACATGGTGACCAGGTCTCTCACGTATTGTCTCACCTACTCAATCTGTCTCAAACCTAGTGAAGGGTCATATCTCTCTCCTCCAAAAAGTCACACGGACAAGTGCATTGGCTATTCTTCCCGTCTATAGGACTACCCCAACAAAAATATTGTATCGCGAAGCGGGACTTCCACCTCCTGAAATAGCACTGAACTTAAAATTACGCCAGGCTTCCCTACGCACACACCGCCTTGACCCACGGCATCGTCTCTGAAGCCGTATTAATTGGGTCTTGGTCAAACAAAGACACAAATTTCGCCTTTCCCGCTGGACACTAAGCTTCCCGCCAACAGAATTCCTAGATCCTCTCATAAATCCCCCTTGGCTCGAGAAAGAGAATTGGTACGCCAGAACCAAACGAGTGACTAGTGCTCCATGCCATCCCCCTGGAGGTATCTCCCCTCAAGACTTAGTAGTTTATTCAGATGGGATTCGTCTAGAATCGTCCTCAGATCCGCGCGTCGGGGGTGGTGTTGTAATCTTCCAAGCAGGTCGCTTGATCTTTCAGAGACGCATACCTCTCAGCTCATCACTTTGAATCCATGATGCTGAAGCCACAGCTGCTTTAGTTGCATTGGAAGCAGCTTTTAATTTTCCTACTGCACGTTTCGCCAACGATTTCTGGGACCTTGTTGATAATCTTAATGTCGCCCGACAACTCATGACAAACCCCACTTGCTCGTCCCAGAACGTATTCACCAAATTTTCGTCTAAATCATGTGAATTGCCACTCCGCTCTCGTCTACCACACACTCTGCCAGGCGAAGTCCGTAATCACTAGATTCCTGGCCATTCTGGAAATCCAGGAAACGACTTAGCGGATAGAGCCACCAAAGATGCTATGGCTATGCCACCACCTCCCTCTTCTCAGCTTTCATTTGACTCCGCAAAAGATTGGGTTAATAACTTAACTTCAACGACTAACAAATAATATTAGGAGCTGCATGCCCCTCAATCATATCAAGATTTAGAAATCGAGTTTTGCGCAGGCTGCCCCGCTGAGCTATCACTTCCTTGGCAACGCGTCGCTCACATATATGCTGCGCGCTCGGGACACGGTGATTTTACATCCTACCATACTCACTTCAACCATGACTCCACCCATTTAACTTGCAGCTGCGGCAAACCCAAGTCAAAGAGACATTTCCTACACTGTAGACTAATCACTTTAAAACTACCTAAACCACCTAAGAGATCCATAGATAAAATTAAGTTCCTCCTTGGGACTTCCAGTGGAGCATCAAAACTTATACAATGGTTTGATAAAACAAAATTTTTCACGGATATTTGTCCAAAACAACCATTGTAATCGATATCACAATAAAAAAAAAAAAACTTCCCTACTCTTCCTTTAAATAAATTGACTTCCAAGGTCATCTTATACTACTCCATTCTCTTTACTATACAGACAAATTTCAATACATGTCATACTCTCCTGTAGCAGCTTCATCATTTCGGCAAGACGACTTTTTAAATCACTTGTCACCGCATTAGTTTTCTTTTTTTAAGCTTTTTCTTTTTTAGTTTCAGGAAGTTGGAAGCTTCAGACTTCTGGAGCAGTAAGCTCTAGCGTCCTTTGCCCAATCGGGTCTAGTGTAATTAATTATTACAGTAGTCAGACCTGAAATATAAAAGAAACAAACAACAAACACAATAAGGATAGTCCAGTTAAGACATTCTGAAGCACATCCACTATCAGTCCAAACGTCAGAATTATCCTTATTTAAATTACCATGCCTAATCACCCCCCTAATCCCTCTCATTCCCCCCTAATCCTCTCCTTTCCTATCCACCTATAACAGTACAGTCGGTCGGAAAAGGGCTCGCTGGCAGAAACTCTACTGCTAACAACTTCCGCCGCCACTAACAGGATCGAGGAGGCTACATTAATGTTCCAAAACATAGTGTCAATTCTAGATGATGCACTTAAAGAGATTGTACTTCCACAGCACCTACATAGGAACTTTCATCCCCGATCTGAATGCAGTTGCCCGACAACATTTTGAATGCCCATCTTACTGCTCTTCGTTTTCTTCATGAATTTCGCTTTCCTACGTATATTTTAATGACAAAAATTTCACGAAATAATAATCTCAAGAGACAGTAATTACATTAATTTTAATATCCAACTTTGCTATATGAAAATGATGATGTTGGGCCTCGAGTTCAAGTGTAGAGGAAAATTGAAGTTTTCGTGAGAAATAAGATGACAAATCGTGCATAAAATCCACGTGTTACAGGGATTGATAAAACGGATTTGCACGCAAAAGTAGTATACTGATTTTTGGTGTTATGGGTTTGACTACCCCTAATGCTTATGCAGTTCATCATAATCTCCTGAACAGTCTCACCACTAATCAAAGCTACTGTTCTCTCAGCTTAATTCATTTACATCAAGTAGACTGTACCTAAGCCTTGCACCTACATTATTATCACACCTGTTGAACTAAACCACGGCTAGCTTCTTACCGCCATATTTTCGTCAATCCTTTTTATATAGATGCCGTTAGGCACCCCATCCAACTTATTCTAATAACTTAGGGCTCTATTCCAAAGTTTGGTCTGTTGAGTGCCTCGGGCTTCAAGAGTAATTAGCTCTAGTAATTAGCTCTAGTGTCCTTCCCCTATTTTAGGTTTAAATAGACGTTAAATAGGAAACAAACAAACAAACCAACGAAACTTATACACATATTTGTGTATAAAAATATATTCCGACTCGAATTCGGACAGTTGTGTAGATTCTCAAGAGTATCACGAATATGATTCACTTGTCTCTATCGACGATGAAACTCCTGGGTCGTATAATTACCCAGAGTTCAGACAGATGATACAGCGTGTGATGGAGATTTCTGACCAACTGAAAGCTCGTGGACACACGATTCATTAATATTAATTCAGGCAACCGCACAATAGTCGAAGAAATCAACCGATTTAATAACCGACAAAACATGCTTCAGATTTGGGCTACTAGAAAGCATCCAACGAAAATGTATTGTATTGTGTAATTAGGATTAGGACTCAAATTGATTATAAAAAAAAAAATGTATTGTAATTAATTTTTTTTTTAAATTATCACCGTAAATATTTAATTTAATTATTTTAATTTGGTTTCGTTAAGAAAAAGGTCTCTGTAATATTACTCACTACACAGTAGTAGTTCTCTCAGATGCAGATTTATTAGGGACAATAAACTCACTACACATATGGTTGATCACCTTAGTCAAAGCCGTTCAATCTAGACCCTATCGTCTTTAATTTCCAACTGTGGTTAAAATGCGACTAGTAATTGGTTTAGGTCAAAGAGATACTTCATGTCAAGCACGTCTTTTTGGAGCTTTTAAAAAACATAATTAGCTCTTTTTAATATCAGAATTGAAAGAAAGCGCTCTTATCGGTCGGCTCCAATTACTCAACCCATTTGTGAAATAGTCCCATTGATCAAATGATGGTAGCTTTCGTTTCTTTGTGTGTTTATTACAGGTTTTGTTTACCTTGCCTTGTTTCATTTTGAGGAAATCTTCAATGGCACGCACAGAGCTGCATTTTGAGCGTAGTCAAGTGTTAGATCTCACATTTAACTGAAAGCTTATTGAATAGCCTGTAGATCTTTAATAGTTGATAGAAATTTATATTTGGGAGATGTATGGAGAATTTTGACCAGTTACACGACCAAGAGTTGTTTTGTTAAACAATCACGTTGCATACATTACCCCGGTGAAATTAATACATTGACATGAAATTATGCAGCATTACTCTGGGTCACATGATTATAAATACCTTATAGTCACGGTAGTAATTGTGGGTGTGTCTGAGTGGGAGCATTTATCGCTTCAGGGATCATAGCCTGCTAGTGCAGAGCTAGTAAACTCCAATCATAAATAATATTCTAAGCCTGGATCATGAGACGAAAATATATCCAATTGAGTTTTCATTCAACTTCATAACTTTCATTGGTTTATCCTCATCGTCGCACATTTACTTGGTGACAACTAGGAAATTTCTAATCAACTAAAATTATCTTTGCGTCAAGTTGGCTACGTATTGCGCCGCGGCAACGTCACACCAAAGAATAGAATTGGTCGTTCGCCAATTTTATCTTCTGAAGATATCGATGAGACAGACAATTTTGTGAAGTTATCGTCAATAAATCGAAGAATGACATATCTCGAACTCGCCGCTGGTCTACTCAGACATTTAAGTATCAGTGAAAGAGTTATTCAGAGTGAGCTTCGGAAAGAGGTTATCAGTGCCACCCTGGACACAAAAGACATCCGGTATGCGAACTGACCAAGAGGGCTCGCCAAAAATGAGCTGGAGCCCACGATCACTGGACTGTAGAGGACTAGGGAAGACTGTGGAGGACTGGATGTCCATCCTTTGGACTGACGAAAATTAGGTGAAGAATCGTGAGCATTCAAGAGAATAGATCTCTAGAGAGGCGAATATTTTGCTCTATGATATATATGTATTTTATCCTTGGATTTAAATTTTACCTTAGACTGGTGAAGAATACGATATCAACTGAGTGGGTGAAGAGGCAAGAAGTAGTATCAGCTGGATATTTTGGGGTTGTTTTGAAGGTCCGAAAAAAGGTCCCTGCCAATTTTGGGAGAAAGAATCAGGCTCTATTGATTCTGAAAAATACTGTCAGAGAATAGTACCTCTTATTGATGAGAGGGTCTCTATGCGGCCCTGGCTCTCTGTGGTACAGGACAACGCTCCTCCACACGTAGGAGCCAGGGTGATGGGAGAGATGGGGGAGATGGGGGAGATCGTCAATATTCCAATTCCTTGGCCTCCTAACTTCCCAGACCTTAATCCGAGAGAGGATGTTTGGGATAGCATAGAAGATTATGAGTACCTAGATGAGCTATAGAGGACGCAGTCAATGAACTCGTGGGAGCAAACCAGGTGAAAAAAAGAAGCCATGATAAAAGAGCGAATAGTTCAGCTGGACCTAAAAAATTCAGCTTTGAAAAAAACCGAGATTTGATTTCTTATTCGTATTGCCAACACTAAAAGCAGCCATGAAGTCAATCTTAATGAATTGTGAATCCATCCAAAGCTTTTCTTTGATCATGAAGTTGTTACTTCCAAATGATAATCAATCAATATCAACTTTATTTACAAGAAATATAAATCACAAAGTAGATGAGCGTTTTCATAAATAAGAGCATATTTGAAAATAAAAATTTCCTATGCAAATTAACAATATGTTACAATAAGTACTATTGCTTTAAAGCTTGCTTTTGAATTTTCTTGTAAACTCTGCTTCTGCTTTTTTGTGATTTGAAAATAGCTCTATCAATATCCTAGACAAGCTTTTGATATATCTTTATTCAAGACAAGTTAATAATGAGACCTTAAAGAAAGTTAATATTACAAAATTATGGTCTGCTTTATTTATAGCTTCTCGTGTAGTTACCGATACAAAAAGTCATTATCAGCGTACTTCTTACTCTTAGTAAAAAAGTGAATTGCCTATGTACTCTCCATCTTCATTTCTGATAACCACTACTCAGGCTCATGCACAATTTTTATGAATAGAGCTTTTTTCTCTTTTTCAGCTTTTTTTTCTCGAAAGGTAGAGAAACCTATTGTCGTCTTGAAATACTAATGAGCAAAAGACTAATTCTAAGAACTATTTTTTTGTCGGTTTGAATTTATCTACACTGCATCGCCCAGCGGTAAATTTGAAATTTTGCGTCTTTATTTTTGCTTGATGTTAATCTTTGTTGGGCATAATAGCGAAGTGACCAAATTTAATCATGAAGGCAAAGTGGTATCGCAATTGATACATCCAAGAAAAGATTTGAAATTTACATGTCCAAAAAACCAAAAATATAAATTTAGTTCGATGGAATGAGGTTGATTAAATGAATAAATATGATTTGATTTTCATACTATAAATCGAGTGCCAGGTCTTGTGTATTCTGATTATCAGAGCATGTGAAAATATTAACGTAATTATCCCGCCGTGCGGCACAGGCCAGCATCATACGATGTGGATGGAATGTGGTAGTAACCATTGGATTTTGCTTAGCTTGATTCAGAAAGTTTGAATATGGTTGAAAGCGGGAGAGTTCTTGACCTGCAAAATTAAAAATCTTAACAGTGTGATTGCCTGTGCCACTGTGATAGGTTAGTTAAAAACTGAAGTACTTTTAGAAGGGTTTTAATTACATCGCAAAGACTGGAAAATGCTCATGAACACTAGCTGTACGTAGGACTTGATTAGTTGTTCTAAAAGTTCGAAGAGGCTTGTCCATCCTTATATCCCAGAACCTAACCTTACCATTTCGACTAGCCGCTACTAGCTCTCTTTGGCCACCTCTTTGCATGTGCACACATTTTAACCAGACTTTGTCAGTATCGTCTTTCCATCTCTTTACCATAGCTTCTTGCGGCTTATTTCTTGCGTCAAATATACGAATTGCACCGTCACCAAATCCAGCTACAAATATGTTCCCAGTCATTTGATCTGAAGTGAGAGAAGTTATACAGGATCCAGATCTAGCATTAATTTCCGCAAGACAAAGCTCACTCGCGGCTGACCAAACCTTAATAACCTTAACATCGCCTGCAACTAAAATCCTTCCATTTACCTGTTGCCAGTCAAGAACCATACCAACGCTAGTGTTGCTCGGGACTATATTTGTTAAAGCACGCCAAGCTGATGCTAGTTCGATTTTTTTATCGTTATCGTAATTTCGATAAACCCGAATTACACCATCTGATGATCCAGTCATAACAAGAGCTTGATCATCCTCGTTTATGAATCGAATATCATTGATTTTGGAGCTTTCAGGATTTCCGTTCGAGAATTTGCTCAAGCGCTCTTGCTTCCGCCAATCCCATATATAGATTGTATCTCGATCGTCAGCTACAGCAAGATGATCCTCAAATTGATGATAAATCATCTTGCCTGGCTGACTACTATTATTTAGGAGGCCAGATGGAATATTCCATCTCCCATTAGCTGCAATATCCTTTTGTGACTGAGTTTCGAGCAAAATTGCCTCATTCCGAGAACAACGCCATAAGCGCTCGTTATACTCAGTACTACCAGGTTCTTCAGCTTCATGAGGCTTCATTTGTGGCTCTCTAAAATATTCTATAGACCAATTATAAAAGTTGCTCTTCAGGGGTAACGTTGGAGGATCTGTTATTTTACGAGGTTGAAAGCCTCCAGAAGTTGGCTTTTTGGCAAGATGATAACCTCCTATTGTTGTTCCAGTCTCATCTTCTTCATGTGGAGCATTTAGGCCCAATGAAGGCCTACTTCGAATAGAAAGGGAATTCCGTTGTGATGGGGATTTAGCTGTTTGCTTACTAGAGAAATCGAGCAAAGATTCTGTGTTCGTAACTGTAAATGGTGCAAATAAGTAACTTGCGGTCCGTTTAAGAAGCCCTTGTGTTTGAGGCGCGGAAATTACTGGGCCTTGCCGACTAGGCGTATTGGGCCTTAATTCTATAGATTTTTGACTAGAATTGGGTGATTTAGTTATTTTTTTTATGTCATCGATGACAGCCTCTGCGAAATTTCCGATAGGTGATTGAAACATCGAGCAATATATATAGTCTACAATCAATGAAGCATTCTGTTGAACTTCAGGATGTGGATCCACAGACATGATGAGAACATGCTTCCATACCATAGCAAAGATAGAATTATGGGAAAGACCATGTGTAATTACTTTGAGTGATCCATCATCATCTTGATTCTCTTTCCTTACATAATGAAGTCCCATTTTAAGGTCATTTCCATCGCCAGAGGGTGGAGATTCTTTGTAATCTCGTTCCTCGCAGAGCTGTTCAAATGCTGCTACAAAAAACCTATTTTCATAACGATGAATAAATTTTGATAAATATACTAAAACCTCTTTACGGACCATGGCATTTCCATCTTTGGACATGTCAATAATTGTCCAAGTTATGTTTTCCTCAATCCGTGTTACTTCATCAGTAAGTTCCTCCATGCCTAAGAACAAAGTCATTGCATATAGCATTGCAGCACGGACCTCAGCACAATTATCTCGAATAAGAAAAGCTAGTTTAACCAAAGCATTTTCTTTGATTCCTCGCCACTTAGCATCAGAAAAATCTTTCCATAACTGACTGATACAAATGCAAGCCCATTGTCGTAGTAATGGATTATCTGAGTTTTGTAGGTGAACTAGGCAATAACTCATAATATCGGTTTGATTGCAGGTAATCTGTCCATACTGGTATCCGTCACATAGACGAGCCATGATAAACGCACACATAGCTTTGTGTTCAAGGCTATCAACGACGGGAAGTCCCTCATTTGGCTTGAGTATTGTCGCAAAATATAAATATCCTTTGTCCCTATATAAAAATATCTTAGCGCAAGTGCTTTTTAATAGTTCAATTACTATGAAATATGGACTATATATACTTTAGAAGATCTGCTTGACATGAGATATCTACTGCTAAGATACGTGCCCATATGAAAACCATAACAGGTCTCAATTCGTGGGCTGCAGATTGTAGTAATTTTAAGACATATGGAAAAATACCGATACTTAAAGCAAGGTTAACAGCCCATGGTCCCATATCCAAAAATTTTCCTAGCAGAACTAAAGCTCGAATCCTGTGTTGTTGACTAAGAAGAACCTGGAGAACTATAGGTAGCTGTTCAGGTGCTTTACCTGTAGCGCCTCCACCTTGTGTTAGATAGACCTCGAAAGCTGTCAGCTGTTCTGAGAAGAAAGTTGAATGTTGGAACTCGTAGTCTGGATTTAACCCTAATTCTTTATCTTTCAACATAGGAAGCTGTGCCAGGGCCATTTCAAGAGCCAGATCCCAACTTGCCCATAATGGATGTCGAGACGTGTCTGGAAGTTGTGGATATGAAAGGGGATGACAATTATATCTGAACATAATCCGCTGACACTGAAGAAAGTTCCTTAGAAGTGCAGCAACCATAAGGTCTTGGCGGAAAAATTTACGAAAGAGAGATTGGGGTAGCGTCGTCCAGGCTATTGTGTCTGTGATTGCAGTAAAAATCCAATTCAATTCACCCAGCGGTGTTCTCCTCTCTTGTAATCTCCCTGGCATTTCTTTTGCCTTTTCTGGAGTTAATTTCATATCCAGTGGAGTCCGCAACACAAAGTTCCATAGTGCCATTTCAATTGGGGTTGTCAAACAAGAAGTAAACATATCAGCTGGGACTGTAGAATTTGATGGGAGGTTTTCCTTGGCATCACATGCAACTAAATGAATATATGGCTCATATTTCTGCGGTATGTGTTTTCTATCTTTCTTTGCAATCTCCTCATCTTCATGCTTATGTTTGTCCACAAATCGATGAAAATTACTGAGGATATTTCCGGCTCCAGAGCAATCCCAAACATAGATTGTCGGTGCTTGAAGCCACGTTTGAAGATCATACAATGAAACAGGAATATACTGTGTATAATTCTTATTGAAAACCCAAATTTCGCCCGACGGGGTAGGTTTTGGAACTCCATGACCATTGTAATGAAAAAGTATCCTTTCATCTTTTGCATTTCTTCTCAATGAAAGGCAAAATCTCCTTGTCTCTTCAATTGTTGGATCAAGATACTGTTTGTACCTTGTTCGAATAGAAAGTGTCTCATACTGCTCTTGGAGCGACTTGCCGATATTCTCCAATGCTTTTTGTACAGGAGGGCACAAAGGATCTTGCCAAGCCTCTAATTTACAGCCTGGATTTGTTTTTAACTGATCCGGAGGCTCAACACCGATGTTCAAGCATACAGCAAGTGCAGCAGAAACTGTTTTAAGACGGTCTCTCATCCGCCACTCTTGTAACTGGAATCCTGTCACTTTTGGGTTTCCAGTAGTTTCATGGCGCTTATCCGTATAATACATATACCAATTCTGTTTTTTATCATTAGCAAGTTCATCCAGACTATTATCAGACCAAATTAGAGGAATATTCAGGCACTGGGTGGTGGTAAATGCTTTATCAAAATACATTTGTTACAAATCTTTTAGCTTTTATTGAGAAGGCTTTTATTCTATGCTACTAATTCCCAGTAAATAGAAGCCAGCACTGCTTGAGATTTTAGCCATTACTTAGCAGCCTCTGGCGAAGATATACTTATGCATTCAAGGTGATACGGGGGTTAGTTGAGATATTTCAAAATGTGCAAACAAGGCACTTACTTTGAAGCTTTACTACTAAAATAAGAAAGCGTAACCTACATTGGCTAGCTGGGAAACATATTCCTCGCTTGCATAGTGGTCTTCAAAACCATGTCTCGTACCCCATCCACGGGTCTCTTTATCCGTTAGCTGCTCCTTCTCATCTTCTCCCGTTGACGGATTACTCTTTCCTTTTTTTTCTTCTTTTGAAAGATCTAGATCTTTACTGATCGGTTCCTTATGATTCATTAACCTATGGATCGATGATTCGGCAAAACTCTGTGAGCCATTGATTTCTGAAGATTCGGAGTAGATCCTTGATGGATCTGATAAAGAGAAATGCCGCAGAATTTGAGATTGTGAAGTGCATAAATTCTTTTTCCCATGAAGTCGTAATTCATTCAAGGCATTTGAAGGGACATCGTTGATCGAAGCTTGAGAGTTTGCACTTCCAAAGATTCGATTCTGCTCTCGAGCTTCCTGCAATTTGGCTTGTAGAGATGGGTGACTCTGAGGTTGATCTTGCTGACACGTTTTTAACCTTTCCTGCGCATCTTGTAATTGATTCGAATACTCCTGTCGCTGTGGACTTTCGTGCGGAACAGCAATCGTAGTCATTGTCATGCTCGAAAGATATCTCCTCTCAAATACCACACATTTTAGAGTGTATAGCAAGCTCCCCTGCCCACTAAACCTACATCAAGTTGTTCTGTTTTTGTGAGCTGCGATCTCAAAGTGATTTCAACCAAGATTGTGATCAGGATTGTATTGATTGCATATAATTAGTGCAAAATATTGATTTTACAGAGTGATCGGTTTTAGCATGAACCAAGAGTCACTTTATTAGCTAGACCATAGAAATGAAACGGAACAATGATGTATTAAGACATAAATTATTATAATGGTCAAGATAATGAGGCAGAAAAGTCCCTTAATTTAAGAGATCTAAAAATATTAATTAAAACATCTTTTCACCAATTTCAAATTATCTTACACAGAATTTTACTAACAATAATCACACTGTGATTTTTCATCTCAGATTTGAATGAGAGTTTGAAATACGTATAATTGATTTGCATGAGGTAGGACTTGTAGAAGGGATCTGAATCTGATTTTAATATAATCTACACATCATATGAGGTTGAAATCACAAGTATAGTAGAATCACAATCTCTTTCGTTCTACGCTAGCAAGCTGATATAATCAATAATTACAAAATAAATATTATGCTAGGATCACTGACTTCAAATCCACCGGTGATTTTCCAATTTCCTCACGTCGCGAAGGAAAACGACTTTAGATATACAAGGCTTTTGATCTGCAAGGCATCATTCCTGCAGCTCTACCCCGGCTAGAAAATTAGTTCCTAGGAAACAGAGTAATCTTCTTCTGTCAGGTAGGAAAACTTTTGCCTATTTGTAAATGTTTAAATATGCAAGATTAGAAATGGAGACAACCATTAATTAATTAGTTATCTCAATGCTAGCACGGTCAATGTTATATGCTTCAAACCCCTAGCCCCCATGTGATCGATGTTTCTGTGACCAAAATCTTGTGTTCAGATATAGCTTAAAGTGGTCAAATTCTCCAGAAGTGAAATATACTTAGTTGTTGGTGGTTAAAATCCGTTTCATCAACTAAAAACAATTTTCAGCTTAATTCTAGGTTTTATAAGATTAATAATTAAGTAATCCGACATTCACAGGTTCGAAAAATCTGAGGTCCTCAAAGTCTGTGGTAATAATAGGAGGTTTAGCTCTGACGTGCATTTTCTACTCCGGTCTTCAGCCCCCCCCCGAAACAGGCCGATCATTTTAACCCTTTTTTCATCTACTTTGGCTGAAAATTTCCAGACCAATGTCATAGATTTTATTGAATAACAATTAATATCTTTAGCGGTCCTTTATACCTATTGGTATATAACAATTCTAATACCTTTTGTGCGGCCTCTCCGCCGACTGAGTATCTTGGCCTGGCTCTTGTGGCTGCGACCGCTCAGCTCAGTCTTCTCTCCACAAGTTATCTGTTCGTATATTTGCCTACACACAATTCTGATAAGGTGATAAAAAATATTGTTGCGCTAGCATCAATATAAACATTTGGTATAGCAATAAAGATTTACTGGCTCGAATGGCACAATGGCATTTCTTTTCAAGAGTAAGAAGAACGCAGATAAGATACAGTTCACCAAAGAGGGCCCAAGGGCCGCTGTTATATCACCATCTACACAGCAGAGTTCAATCGCTCGCAGTAATGAAAAAAACGGAGGATTCTCTACTACTCCAGGAACCAGTGTCAATAACTCCATCACCTCTCTACAAGGAGGGGCATTACAAAGTCCACCCAGCCCAGAACAGCTCAATAATCGGCGAGGACTATCAACTGAACAAGCGCAGGATTTTTCAGTAAGAATTTTTCCTTGTTTTCATTATGTTGACTCGAGAACAGAAAATGATTTTGATTTCATTTACTGAGATACATGTCTAGGTACGTAATGGAACCGCACTGGTAATCCAACCATTGAACTCAAGCCCAAATCCCTCTTTATATCCATGGTCACAAGTACGTATAACATTTTCAACTGGGCCACCGGGACCATTTCCAAGATATGGTGCAGCTGTAAATTCGGTAGCTTCAAAAGATGGTGGCATATATTTAATGGGAGGTCTTGTAAATGGCTCATCAGTCAAAGGAGATTTATGGATGGTTGAGGCAGCAGGAAATATGGCGTGTTATCCTTTAACATCTACTGCTGAAGGGCCAAGCCCTAGAGTTGGTCATGCTAGTCTGCTAGTTGGGAATGCGTTTATCGTGTACGGTGGAGATACCAAAATGGACGATTCGGATGTACTGGACGAAACCCTTTACCTTTTAAATACTTGTGAGTTCTGATGCTTAATAAATTACAATAAATTGCTGATTTTTTTCTTAGCCACGCGACAGTGGTCGAGAGCTATACCTGCTGGACCGCGCCCTGCAGGACGCTATGGACATTCATTAAACATATTAGGGTCCAAAATATACGTGTTTGGGGGGCAAGTAGAAGGCTATTTTATGAACGATCTTGTGGCTTTTGATTTGAATCTTCTTCAAGTCCCCACTAATAGGTGGGAATTTCTCATTAAAAATAGCGAGGAGGGTGGACCTCCCGTAGGACAAATACCTTCTGCAAGAACAAATCACTCTGTAGTAACTTATAATGAAAAGCTTTACTTGTAAGTCCGCCAAATAGAAATTTTATCGGCATTATTTAACAATTCAGGTTTGGCGGGACAAATGGGATTCAATGGTATAACGATGTTTGGTGTTACGAACCAATATCCAATACTTGGACTCTCCTCGATTGTATAGGATATATTCCAGTTCCAAGAGAAGGTCACGCTGCAGCAATTGTTGACGATGTGATGTATATTTTTGGAGGTCGAGCCGATGATGGATCTGACTTAGGGGATCTAGCTGCATTCAGAATAACATCCAGGAGGTGGTATACTTTTCAAAATATGGGACAGTCTCCATCTGCACGATCTGGTCATAGTATGACAGCATATGGTAAACAAATTGTTGTGATAGGCGGTGAACCAAATACACTCCCAAGAGAAGTTGGTGACCTAGCTATTGCATACCTGCTTGATACGAGCAAGATAAGGTATCCTAATGATCATAATACTCAACAACTCCCTGATCGTGTAATTGGAGCAAGACGTCCCAGTGTCTCAGATAAGCCTAGTCTAGCCACAAGTCGAGGTTTGACTTCTCGTGATTCTCCGAATATGGATACGAAAAGAGCAAATGGAATTATAGGACGTGGAAATGGACAATCAAGTCTTAATGGAAATGAATTGAATGGAGCCATGAATAGCCCTGGAACACAGGCACAGACTTCTCAAGGAAAGGCAGCCAACTCTAAACTACCCAGGGCTGCCACAACCCAAGGAAATAATGGAAGTCATGCATTGGAGCAAGTTCCACCTCCAAGATCAAATAGTGCAACACCAACCGCTAGTGGACGGAGTAAATATCAATCAAGATACGAGGTGGGCCACAGTTCTTCTGTTGATATTTCGGGTAGAAGCTTAGATGAAGGTTTCTCTACATCTTCCTCTCGTGGCTTTTTAATTTCTCCAATATCTAAGGATAATAATAGAGATATTTCTGGTACTAATGAACGCAAAAATACAATCAATCAGGGTGCTTCATTAATAAAACCAAGTTCGAATGAAAATGGTCCCCCAGTAAGTCTTAAAAACGCTGGCTCTGGCTCATCAAAGCCATCACCACGAACTCGATCAAATCATCAGCATGGATCATCAGACACTACCAGTGACCATAACTCTTTCCGAAATGCCTCAGGAACACGTCCAACGTCACCTCCACCGTCAAATAGACAAATAAATAATCCACTTGTTCGAAAGGGATCTGCAAGAAATTCTCAAACAGTTTCCCTTCTAAAGGAGTTAGATGCAGCAAAAAACCGAAATGTTTGGTATGCATCAGAATTAGCCCTTGCCCGAAAGGCTGGGTATACACCCTCTTCCTCCAGCACATTTGATCAACAGACGCTCGATTCATTTGATGACGAAGATAGATCTTTGATCGAAGCTTTGATTGCTATGAAGATGGAACTTGTCAATGTACAAGGATCGATCGACCAACAAACAATTTTTGCGGCGAGACATATAGCTGAGGTTGAAAAACAACGTGACTCTGCGATAAGAGAAGCAGTATACGCGAAAGCAAAACTTGCTTCATACAATGTTAACCAGACTATGACGCCATCACCAGATAGAGAGCTTCAAGATCTTGAGAATATTTCAACTAATAGGTCTGAAGATATAACCAAGAGACTTGCAGCAGTACTGGCTGATCAGGGTGAACTTCAAAAGAGAAATGAGTCACTAACTACTGAGCTTGAAACCGAAAAACGCAGTCGAGAACTTGCTGAAGAAATTGCTAGCTCTTCCCAAATTCGAATATCTGAGTTAGAAACTTATAAACAACAGAACTCAGTGGAAATTGAACGCCTTAGATCAGAACTACACGAACTGCAGGTGTCTTCCAGGAAAGAGGCCATAGAGTGCGCAGAGGCTTTATCGTCCGCTAAGCTTCTCCAAGTCGAAAAAGAAGAACTCCTAGTCAAGTATCAAAACGCCCTGAACTCATCCCAGACTAACCAGCAAACATTCCAATCACTTCGTGATGCCATTGATTCATCTGTAGAAATGCGATATGTCTTACAGCGGCAACTTGAAGATGAACGGGGTCAAAGAGAAGTTGTCGAGGCTAAACTCTCTCGACTTCGCACCGAGCATGAGGACTGCACAAGTGAGTTAGAGATAACTACGCGGAAGCTAAGGGATACAGAGGAACTACTCGAGACACATTCCAATGAAGCTAAGTCTAATTGGCAAGCTATCAAATCCGGATTAGAACGTATAGTGTCACGTGAAATTGATCCTCCTTCAATCGATTCTGCCAACGACCAAAAGACCCTTGCACTTCAATCCCAAATAGAAGCTGCAAATAATATGGTTCGTAAATATCAAGAAGCTGCAGACGCTGCCTCGGAGAAGCTGCGAAGTGCCGAAGAACGAATTGCTGGGCTAGAAGCCTATCAGGAGCAAGCTAGCCGAGAAGGAATGTCTATTCGAAAACAGTTACAGACTACCATCAAGGAAATACAAACCTTGCAAGCTATAAACACAGACTTAAAGTATCAAAACGAAAGTCAGCAACTCGAAACAAATGCCGTCAATGTTCAACACAACACTCTTAAAGATATTCTCGAGGAACGCGGTATTCGTACATCAAATAGTTCTAGAGCACATGGCCACTCAAGTCCATCATCGGCTTCAAATACTCCTGATGTAAATCAAATACGGGAACTTGAACAACAATTATCTGCTAGTATAGCATCTCATGAAGAAACTAAGAATATTTATGAAGCACGGGAGCAAGAGGTAGAACGTGCATATCGAGAAAAGCTTTCCCAATTGGATAAAGATTATCAAACAGCTGTTAGTTATGTCAAAGGGACAGAAAAGATGCTTAAACGTCTCAATGATGAGCTAGCTAGATTCAAGGTTGATAATATCCGTTTAAAAGATCAAGTTAATGACGCAGAAAAACGAGCTACTGCGATTCATGGCCCCACTGGCTGGGAAGAAGAGCGTGCTGAACTACAATCTCGCAATGAATCTCTTCAAGAAGAAATTAAAACTTCTGTCAAACAACTTGAACAAAAAATTATCGAGGTTCGTAAAGAGCTTATATCTACAGAGCAAGAACGCGATGAATTAAGGCACGATCAAGAAGAGACTCGTCGTCGAGCTCAAGCGGATGTTACACAATTGCAAAAAGAAAATTCCTTATTACAACAGCGTGTTCAGGATGCCGAGCAGAAAGTTTCACTTCTTCTTGATCAAGTAGAGCAGTCAGTAGATATCTACAGACGTCACTCTCGGCCTGTTGATTCAAATGGTGCGACACCTTCAAATTCAAACTCAATTTATCAACGTAGCCTTCTAGCAGCTGACTCGGCGTCTGAAGCTTCTTTCGACGGTGGCAATAGAAATTCTATGGCTCTTGATAGCCTTGCTAGCGAATTAGAAACTTTACGCTCTAATTGGCAAAATACAAATAAGAATTACCGACTGAGCAATGCTTTTGACATTGAAGATATCACCACAACTATGAAAAGCTAAATAAAATTTAGCTAATCCGAACTTTCGCAAATATTAGAATGGTGACAAGGGAAAAAAAAGTTCTTACTTTCATGCAGTCTGGGTTGGGTAAATATATTTCTATTATTCATATTATTATCATTATTATTTTTCTTCTTCATACTATTATACATAATGTGGGGCGGATTTGGGAACGGTGATTGGGGAAGAGGGCGAAAATAAGAAACTCGGTTTATTGAATTTGGCGCTAAACTCTGCATGCTAGTGATTTGTTTTATACAGTTGATTGGCCTCACTCTAAATAAAAAGTGGAGTAGTTTGTAATGAAAAAGCGAAGCCTGTTACTGGTTTGACACTACCATAGGAATATTATAATTCTTAACTTGTTTACTTAAGAGCCACGAGTTTCAAACTATACTCACTGTATCACTAAGTTGTGCTCTCAAAATGAGCCTCTCAGTTTAGATTCTACATGAATTTCATCCCTCGTGAAAATTATTGGTTATGTCTCACGTGACTGAAAAAGTAATAGGATTCCCTGACCTGCGTTTACTAAGCCTCCTTTAGGCGCGAGGTTCAATACTTCGGAAAATTAATGTGCATAATTTTGTGCTCTTAATAAGCCCTACTTTTATAACGCCCTTTTTTAAATGGTATACATATTGTTAGTTGACACATTTCGGACTAGACTATTACTAACATGTCGGCTCAATTTGATGATTTTAAGGCAGAAAGTCTCTAAACAAGAGAAATTAGCAAAACTCAATTCAGGACACTGTTGAGGTTTCCGTAAACCAGATGCCCCTATTAGTAATCAAGACCCATGTCCGAAATTAGGTAATTTCAATGACCGTTACAAGCTAGAATAGTAATTAGAAAGCTCGGACATTTAGAAATAGGGGTACCGAGGAATATTTATATATTCGTCCAGGAGGTAGGTGTATATTAGAAAAAGGGGATAATTACATGTCGTCTTAGATTTTACTATATTGAAGTATAGTTGAAATCCATAGGCATCTTGTAACTAAGTTATATATAATTACTATTTACTATTTGGTACCTTAGAACCTCACTGTGTTGATATATAAAACATAAATTGTATATTTCCACAGAGTACTCCTTTCTAGACACATGGAGAGTAGCGCACTATGGTGTTGTGGCGCCGGCGTGTGAACTGATCGATATTATACAAGTTGGTTGAGCGTCAGGTGGTTTGGAATGATACTTTGTTATGTGCATAAACTTTTTGTGCACGTTCATTTTCTGGAGTACTTGACCTCGCGCCGCGCATAGGATGGATGCATGGGGGTGGGGGGCGGGGGGCGGGCAAATATATTAGCCGCCTCACCACCATATGGTCACGGTAGTAATTGTGGGTGTGTCTGAGTGGGAGCATCTATCGCTTCAGGGATCATAGCCTGCTAGTGCAGAGCTAGTAAACTCCAATCATAAATAATATTCTAAGCCTGGATCATGAGACGAAAATATACCCAATTGAGTTTTCATTCAACTTCATAACTTTCATTGGTTTATCCTCATCGTCGCACATTTACTTGGTGACAACTAGGAAATTTCTAATCAACTAAAATTATCTTTGCGTCAAGTTGGCTACGTATTGCGCCGCGGCAACGTCACACCAAAGAATAGAATTGGTCGTTCGCCAATTTTATCTTCTGAAGATATCGATGAGACAGACAATTTTGTGAAGTTATCGTCAATAAATCGAAGAATGACATATCTCGAACTCGCCGCTGGTCTACTCAGACATTTAAGTATCAGTGAAAGAATTATTCAGAGTGAGCTTCGGAAAGAGGTTATCAGTGCCACCCTGGACACAAAAGACATCCGGTATTCGAACTGACCAAGAGGGCTCGCCAAAAATGGGCTGGAGCCCACGATCACTGGACTGTGGAGGACTGGGGAAGACTGTGGAGGACTGGATGTCCATCCTTTGGACTGACGAAAATTAGGTGAAGAATCGTGAGCATTCAAGAGAATAGATCTCTAGAGAGGCGAATATTTTGCTCTATGATATATATGTATTTTATCCTTGGATTTAAATTTTACCTTAGACTGGTGAAGAATACGATATCAACTGAGTGGGTGAAGAGGCAAGAAGTAGTATCAGCTGGATATTTTGGGGTTGTTTTGCAGGTCCGAAAAAAGGTCCCTGCCAATTTTGGGAGAAAGAATCAGGCTCTATTGATTCTGAAAAATACTGTCAGAGAATAGTACCTCTTATTGATGAGAGGGTCTCTATGCGGCCCTGGCTCTCTGTGGTACAGGACAACGCTCCTCCACACGTAGGAGCCAGGGTGATGGGAGAGATGGGGGAGATGGGGGAGATCGTCAATATTCCAATTCCTTGGCCTCCTAACTTCCCAGACCTTAATCCGAGAGAGGATGTTTGGGATGCATTGGAAGATTACATTCAGTTCATCTATCCAAGTCTGGGTAGCGGAAAAAAACGATCTCGAGATACACTTCAACTGGTTGTGAATGAAACATGGGACTCCGTGTACTCTGAATACTTTGTTAAATTTATTGAGACTATGCTGTCCAGATGTAGGACTTTTATAGATGCTAATAGGGACCCTTCAAAGTATTGAGGACTGAAGTTTAAATCTGCTATTATGGATCCTATCTGAGAATCTTTGTTAAAGTCTTTCCTTCAGTTTTCATGTTGTAAATTTTGATGGTATGGTTGCATAACATTATATGCAGTAGATCATGTATGATTTGAGCTTAAATTAGAAGAATTGACCTGACCCACCTACAATTTCTCTGTCGGATGAATTCATCATATATATTTTTTGCCGAGAAATTTCATCAGTATAGGGGATAAACTCTATTTGATGGTGAATCATTCTTTATTAGGCTAAGATCATCTCGCTGAGACCCCTAATAGTGGCTCCACACACAATTTTCACCGTGGCCATAGGGTGCCTACTGTCACAATGGTAGACGATTTGGCGCTAAGGAAAGGGGAGGGGGGGCTGGGGTTTCAAAACTGAAGTACAGATTTTCAATTTAGGACTACTACTTTGCATATGAGCATTAACCAGTGAAAACCACATCAAAAAACTCCCAAAATTCCATTATCACCACCTTCAATGCCGAATATCTTAATTAGTCTGTTAATTAACTAAAATATGTAACTCAAATAATTTTTTCATTTTTTTTTCGTCTACAAAATAATAATACCTAAGGATTAATAGCGGGATATACCCATGTAGAAATAGCGAAAATGAGCAAGAAAAGCGTCTAGACGATTTGTAATGAATAGTAATTGTTCAAAATTTAATAACCCCCATTAGGTGTAATGATCACATATAAGAGTCACACTAAAGTGAAAGATATAACTTCTGTAGATGAAACTTAACAATAAAAGGAATAGTGCCTATTCTAGATCACGCACACAGATCCATGGCTACTTATCCTGTGCGTGAGCTTATGTTTATAAGTAAAAATAAATCCGCAAGAGCGTGAGGCTAAGCAATAACAATAATGACAACAATCAAATAGTACAGGGCATCTTACTATCAAATTTTTCAAACTCTTGTCTGTGATGAATCAATCGTAGTGCCCCTTAGGATTGAGCCAGGCTGATAGTTGATAAGTTGATTCATTAAAATTACGAGAAGATGGAAAAAGGGAGGATTTTAATGGTATAAAGATGGATGCCTTGAGAGATAGATTGTCTCAAAGAGAATTCAAAACGTTATGGATGGGTCGAAATCAATTTTTAATTGCGATTGTTATCAAACAGTTATATCTACATTCGCTTACATGAAATAGACTAACTATTTACAGGGACTATTTACATGAACCGAGATAAATATATTATGTCTTTCCCCACAGTATTGGACCTTATTGTTGCCTCATCAGTTTTTTTTTAAATATCGCTCTCGATTGCTACAACCGTAATTTGAAGATAAACACCCCATGCTCATTACTTTGTCGTCGGTTTTTTTACGCTGAACTAGATATCAACTATTGAGGCCCTGATGAAATTAGCAATATTAACAGACGACAAAAAATATAAATAGTAGTAATAATTAAATTTGAACATAATTTTTATAGAATTTTTCTTTTGGATACCTTTTTTTACTTTGATATTCCGTTTACGATCTAGGTCTAGCCCATTCTATTTTACGTTACTATATTTACCTCTCTCTCTCCTGACAATCACCCTTTACTCCGCATCATTAGGATAATTAAAAACATTAATTATTATTAGAATTCCTTTATATATCCCCAAAAAACCTTTACTCCTCAATCCCTAATATTTACTCAACCTTTTCAAGGAAAAAAATAGAAAAAAAAAAATCCTGGATATTCTCGGCGAACGATTCAATCAAAACCACTGACCGGGCTAATGGATTCTGTGCACATCCTATTTATTGGGATGATCTCATGGCCTTTTTCCCGTCAAAACTTCTCCTGGCCAGCCTTGATAGACAAGTTCATCATCTGCTCGATCTCCAGCCATAATTAGCGTGTGCTCAAGTAATACACTCTCTCTGCCCATACTAGCACCACTCAATAAGCGACTTCCACTTCGCATTACAGCCCCATCTTCAACAACAAGTGTTCGCAAATCAAAGTTTCCACGTGAATTAATGTGTGCCACTAAACTTGCATCATCTATGGCTACTCGATTTCCTATGATGAGGAGATCAGGCTCTGTTAAGTATGCTGATGGAGGGCCACCTGCAAAGATAGCTGTGTTTGAACCTATTTTTGCTCCCAGTAGACGGTAGTAAAGTACTATATAGTAAGTGCCCGTGATCATACCCAAGATACCATTGCCACCAAAACAGCGTGATCGCAAAGATTCAATTGAAAGAAAAAGCTTCCAGCGCTGACAGTAACTGCTTTTATCCCAATCATAATTACCAGTTTGTCTCCGTCCGATAATGATCCATTTAGCGGCAATAATGACCATCAGAGCAATGAGAGATTTGACAATTAGGAGCGATGATATGAAGCATGCATTGAAAGAGTAAATTATAAATGAGCGACCGGGTCTTCGTTCGAGGATTGTCGTGTGTTTAAGAAGTACAAAAAGAAGGAGGTTAGCAATGATATTTGTATCCCAAAAAATCCTCGTCATTGCGGTGACCAGCGTTGTATAGAATATAATAATGGGCATTGTGAAAACATAATATGGTGCGTCATGATTATAAAAGGCACGACCAAAAGGTGAAATTGTTTCTTTTCCATCAAGGATTTGGGTGTCCCTTGATCCCGAGCTATTCGACATGCTTGATTTCATTTCCCTTACTTGTGATGATACAATAAATCCGTTCTCGATTTCCTTCGATAATTTTTGGTTATTGATGCAAGCTTTTTCATTACTTGGTGTATTAATACCAGCTGTTTTAAAGTTGTATAGTTTACTTTTCTCTGATAATGTACTAGGGCAATTATTTTCATTCCCCTGGTTCACATTTAACAAACATGCTTGTGTGAGACACACGGGATTCCCATTCTTTTTACCGATCCATACAGAGCCCGGAGGACAAAATTGTTTTCTTCGGGTAGTTGCGCCACTACCCATTACGGCTCGATATCCGATAGTTGTTCCAGGGCTAAGCACAACTCGGTCTGCAATCATAGCTCCAGCTTCAATCTTTATCCCTAAAGAGCCATTTCCATCACGAGTCACTAAATATGAGCGAGATCCAAAAACAACATCATCCCCAATATCTAGAAGATCAAAGTCTTCAATGTGTGGTCCAGTTCCTGGCCAATAGACTCTCTTTCCAATCTTTGCACCTAGAGCACGTGCTGCAATAGACGTTGCTTCATAATGACTACCAAATAGTTTTGTTGCCACATGAAAATTCTTGTTGGGTTCTAGGGCGTCCATCAATCCAGTTCGGAATATTTCTAGAGGGGTTAGATTTTCAATGGAACAGCTCGTTTTCTTTCCACAAATCTTATCAAGTAGGTTTTTGATGATTATAATACAAAACAAGCGGATAAGTGGGCTTAAAAGAACATGACTGAGTGCAGCCACATAATGAAAAATAATTCGACGGGGGAGTGCCCACCATCTTATTATTGTCAATACTCCGAGTCGAGAATTTCCGGACGGCTTGCTATCAACGACTCCAATTAGTGCTATCATCCAAGGAAGGGATGAAATAAGTAGAACAATGAGTTGTAGAGGAATAATAGCAAAAATTCGTATTAGGAAATGTGGTTCAGGAAGCTTTCCATTCGTGGTTCTTCGATGATCTTCTATTGGATCGTCCTTCTCATATGTTGACGTGTTAGGACCAATATACGTATTTGCTGGAATAAAGCTGCCAGGGGCTAAATAAGACTTCAAGCCTATGCTACAGTCCCTACCAATTTGTATCTGGCTGAGAAATATTTGGGTGTTACTTTCGCACGCAAAGGGCCGACATACGCAACGGTTTAAGTGAACATTATCATCGATTTTTAGCAAGTCGTATTCTCCAAGTTGAGTATACGGTTCAATTACAACACCACGTCCAATACGGGCTCCCAATGCTCGGTAGTACATTAGCATCGACACTCGAGAATACTTGAAAATACCCTTTTCTTATTGTTAGTGACAACTGTCCTAAAAAATGTATTATCGACATACCTTTCCACAAACCAATAATATCTTATCTACAATCCACCATCTGGTATGGTAAATGCCCCACATCGGGTAGGTGCCTTCTTTATAACGACCGATTATGATCCACTTGAGCATTATACCAAGCATAGGAGCAGCGATTTGACTTGAAAAGCTAGATATAGTGATTGAAACAACGAGAGTTATATAACGAGCAACTAGATGTGAATCTCTCCAGCTCCGTGACAAAAAACTCAGGGTATATATAAACATAGTAAACCAAAAAGCTAGCTTTAAAGGATAAAAAATTACGATTGGAAGAAGTTGAATAATAAGCAAGATCGGATTAGTATTGCTATAAGTTTTTTCAGTTTTCATTGCACGAGATTTAAGACTTGAAAAATCAGTCTCTGGTTGAGACTCTTTTGCCGACTCTAATTTTTCAACCAGCTCGCTTAGATCTCTAACTTTACTTGTAGTGAATAGATGATGTATAGGAATTTGAATTTGATAATCACGCCGAAGGGTTGATAGCAATCTTCCAGCATTTAGACTATCGCCACCAAGCTGAAAGAAGTCCGAGTCAGGCTCAATCACGTGAGTAGGTATGTTTAGTACAGTCGATATAGCTGACACTATTTTCAATTGAATATCTGAAAATCTAATTAATGAATCTTTGAATCTAATTATCTTCTCAAGCTCGATTTCGTCGATAATTGCAGAGTCATTTCGAGGGATCGGCGAGTCGAGGAAAATTATATCAGCAGGCACTTGATAACCATGGAGATGTTCTTGTATATGATTAATAATCGATTCTTTCAATCCTTCTTTAGGCATAAAATCTCTTCCGAAAGAAATTATAATTTCTGCTGGTCCATTCTGAGATTGTTCTCTCACAAACAAATCAGGTTTTCCCCCTAAATAATGAATAATGGTGTCTTTTATTTGTTGGGCGTCAATTGAGCACATAATTTTATCTATCTTCTTGTCTAAGGGGCTATTGAGAGGTGGACAAGTAGCGTTCAAATGTTTTTCAAAAAACTTTGTGTTTTCTCTAATAACTTCCAACCCCATTCTTTCACTTAACTTGACGCGTACGACTTTATTGTTGTTTGTTGGCAATTGATCCATATAAACGACGAGGGCTGGAAGTTTAGACTTATGTAAAACACCTTCCAAAGAAGTATGAAGTGTTCGAAGATCAGGCCTTGGTTTTCCTTCACGTGGTACAATAACTACACCGACAACTTCTTGTAATAAGTAATGAGGGACAGAAAATGCTAAAACTGCTTTAACTCGCTGATATAGTGGTGAGGTATTACTATTAGATGCTAGAATAATAGCTTCCTCAATCTCAAAAGGGGATATTATTTCACCACCTCGGTTAATAACTTCTTTACTTCTGCCTGTTAGAAATAAGTATCCATCGGTGTCAAGATATCCAAGATCGCCAGTGTTGAACCAGCCAGATTCTGAAAGTGACTTGGTGTCTATCTTTCCATCTTGTAAATATCCAGCAAAGGTAGGCCCACCTTTAACATGAATATGGCCAATCTCCCCTATAGGCAATGGTTTACTTTCGTTATCCAGAATAGCCACATCAGGGCCACATGAAATACCCGAAGTTCCTGGACGTTCTAAATTGTAGTTTAGAGGGGGGGTAGATATTGGCATACATTCAGTCATTCCATAACTAGGAAGCACAGTACAGTCAAAGACATCACGGAGACGCGTTGCCAGCGATGGAAGAAGAGCTCCAGATGCATTGCACACAAGTCGTATATTCTTTGGATAAGATAAATTATCTCGATAATCTTTTTCATTGAGAATACTGGTATGCATTGAAGGCGAAGCATAATACCATGTTCCCTTACCTCCAATTACGAGATCCCAAAATAAATTTGGATCAAACACTGGGCACAAAATTGTCGAGCCCCCAGACAAGACTGGGGCAAAAAGATTTCGGACCAGACCTCCTCTGCAATTTATTAATATTGATAAATACAACTATGATTAGATTAAATATCTTACATGTGATTTAGAGGCATCATATTAATACAGACATCTTGCGATTTTAGTCCCCATGAAGTTATTATGCATGAAGTTCCGGTCAATAAAGACAATGTACTAACAGGTACCACCTTCTTTGTACCACTAGTACCACTTGTTAAAAGTATAAAAGCAATATCTATCGCATAGCTGGAGTAAAAATCTTCGATATTTTCAATTGTGTAGTCTCCTAGCCTTCGTACAGTGAATGTCATCTTTGAGTCCTGATCTAGGACAAATAATATAATTTTATTGACTTCTATCCATTCTTGGTCCAGTCTGAGTCTTTTAACATCTTCTGACCGTGATATTATCACTTGAGGTCGGATCAACTCAATATCTCTCTGAAGTTGTGTCGCTCCACCAGAAATATCAACTGGTGCTGCTATGTAATGGCAAGATACAGCAAGACAGGCTAATCCGAGAGTGAATCCATTGGGAAGCGCTATAGCCACAATTGGCTTTCCTGATGAAGGTCTCCCTGAGCTAATTGGTAATCTAAAATTTTGTATGAAGCTAGAAAGTTCATTATGATTTAAATTTCTTTTGCTTACGGGATCGATTAGAGCTGGAGAATCAGATGAGCTGAATAACGATATTGGGCTTTTGATATGCTCGCTAACCGCCTCCTCAAGTTCTTGGGCCAAGGCATTTGAGAGATGTGGATTGACATCCAGCTCATTGAGCTTGGAAAAATCTTGCCGTACCCTTGTGTATGCACTGATTACCTCCATTTTTAGCCAACTCCCGTGGTTTCTCCTCAGAGCCGCTAAAAAGCATGTTGCTGAGAGCAATCTTGGATATTGGGACCTAGAAATTGAGTTCGAAATGATCTCACAGTAACTATATACATCTTTCGTACCTTGAAATTGGGAAATCCGATTATCATTAAGTACAATCTTGTTACTCGGCTCTAAGAAACGATGAGCAGAATTCTCCTCGTCCCAAACGCTGATCTGCCGGCTTTCTATTGGGGTGTGAGCGCGTCGTTAGGACAGTGTTCCATATAAGTTGCCATCTACGTCAGATGTTGGCGGGAGGGTAAAGCATACGCGGCTAGTGTGTTTCGACGGCTTCGCCGTAATAAGTTTGTGATGTGGTATTCAACATTTGATGTGGTACATTCATAAATCTCGAGTCTCGTCATTAATGATCTTACAATGCAATAATTTAAATTTTTCACATCAACCAGACAGGACAAGGCTCGGAACCTTCCCTGAACCCTTCACTGACGATAATTCCGCGGCACGAAGCGAACGAGGGACAACATTTCGTTTGATCCGAATATTAGACAATTTGTATCTGAGAATCTAGGTTTAAAGATAAAACGAACCCACATATCTAATCATGAAGAGGACACATCTGTAGCTATCGATTACCATGTAGAGCGATTTTCATCACACAAAGATGACCACAGAAACGCGAAGTTTGGCTACGGTGAGGATAATTCACACGCGCGCGGATAGAATTGACGATCCATGGTTCCAGTTACGCACAGACCTAACGGTAAGGGATGATGCAAGTTACATTGCCCCGGGCCTTACAAGCCCCTTCTTTTAAGTAATTACAGTTGCTGGATCCCGTAGCTCCCAAGGGTTACCATTTGTGAGATTGATTTCTTGTGTTGCACCCGTCAAGCTATATCATTGGTTGGTTGCATCCCCAAGAATTTGTTGTTGTCGTTATGTTTGATAGCTCTTTGAGTTGATCGAGCATAACTCAGTAATGATTGTTAGTCTAGCAAGCATGCACGCATTCGGAATCTACAGTAGCCTTAAAAGCTATGCTTTGTGCTTTAATATGAATAAGGGCTTTAAGACGTGGTTGGTATATTCTGTCAAGGAACGACACGATATCTTGTGCGGAATGTCAACGTAGAAGATTTGGACCACCAGGCACGCATATTTACTCATTAACCTAGCTCCTGGCCCGTGGGTTAAACTAAGATAACTTGGGACTCTAATTTATGGACACTGCGTTCCCTGAGACTTAACTATGGCGCTATGTTAGTTCCCGCATGCAGATCAGCTTTCAGCATGTTAACGTTAACGACCTCTGTTCGTCGTCTTTCTCTTTAACACAACAGTGCGTGAAACGTGTCTACGTAATTCAGTGCTTAAGATATGTCTCTTACGTCAGCCAATCATTCATTCAACCACCAGGCGTCAATATTGAAGGTTTGAAGAAGGTAGGAACATTTCAACTTGCTCATTAATTAATTCGAGGATCATTGGCAAGCTACACTATATAGCCATTGCTTATTACTTTATTTAGACAAGGATTATGAGCCTTTTTGTATGCCAAGACACTAAACAAATGATCATACTCGCTAACAAACGGCTGGCGGAAACGCCGATTTGCTTCAACCACGTAAGGCTCACGTGCCCGAATTATCACGTCCCAGGTCCCTCGACACGTCCTGTCAAATTTAGCGAGCTGTTCTTACCACTTCTAATAGGGAACGTTCCTTGACCTTGACAGATCCCGCCCTCAAAAAAGTCGAGTCTGTGCCGTATACACGTGACCCAGCCCTGCGGGCCCGAACACCAGGAGAAATCATCATTTGAGGAATCATCTTATTATGAATATATATTTAAAACAAAACTTCGGAATTAATTTTCCTAGCCATATCTCACAGACGTGACTGTTTTTTGTGCCATTCATCAGCGAACTAGCTGCCCTTGTAAACACCCTATCTAGGACGACAATAATACAGGGTAAACGACAAAAACTTCTACATTTGAACATCAAACAACAACCGCATCAGCCTGAAGATGCTTCGAGCACGTGTTAATCAAATCTTTAATTGCAATAGCGAATGCTAAGATATTTATTTGATTTGATTTCAATCAACCCGATTATGAAGTCCAAGGGCCCATGCAGGTGCATATTTACACGGGAGGAAAACCTTTGGTAAAATCCCCTCAAACTGTCAACTAATATCTTTCTGGGTTTCAATTTACCTTCAGAAGATGCATTAAGCTGAACGTCCAGTAGGAGTTCCGTCTTACCCCTTTCCTGCTCTATGCACCATTTCTCGCATCACCGTCTCAACTTGACAGGGCGAAACTGTTCTAGGTATTCTGTGTCTATAGCCCACATCGTAATTCCAATCTCAATCTTAGGCTTAGAATCATGGCCTGATGGGACCTGATTACTGAGATATTCAAAATTGAAGATTGAAGATTGCAGATAAAAGTGGGGTGTAGTTAGGTTTCTCCAACCTCGCTTAGTTTGATCGCGATTAATTCTGCTGGTACTTTTGTGAACATTTGAAACTGGTATTGCTAAATCTAAGTATATTTCGTCCTTGCTGCTCTACCAATTGGATAAATGAGTCCAGCGGTACTCATATCCTAGTGTTGTCTGCTTGACAAAATGCAAGAGCCTTAGCCCATGGTGAGGCCCAGGTTAAATTGAGTGTTTTCATTGCTCTTGTCACATCCTGGTACGCTTGCTTACACTTCTTGCCCTAATATTAAGTCATAATAGCGGAAATCAAGTAATTAGCTTTTTATGTATCAAATTTTGAAGTAAGTTGCTAATACTTGTGCCATCGCCCGTTTGATTTGACTTAAGCCCTAGACTATATTTCTCAACTTAAGGTCACTAAATGAAGAAATCTTGCTACAACAAAGAGTGATTGCCCTATCCTATAGAGGCTTGAGCTCTATTTGCTATATCTCAAGACCCTGTCTATTCAACACTCAAAGACCCGCTCACTGCACGTCAAAACCATTTCTATTACCACGACTACAACTTCGTTAAAGCATGTTTAACCTAACCTAGCAAGGGAGCCACAAGCAAAATCATGTGTGTCTTTTTCAGCGCTATGCCTCACAATTGCAATAACTCTGACTTAAACCCTAGAAGCATTGCAAAAGACAACATGTAATAGCAAATGCAATAGAGGGTCGGCCGGAAGTACTAAAACCACTACATTTTGCTGTTAATTTATTTAGCAAAATGGCACAAACAGTTCCAGAAGAGATACTTCAGTGTTGGAGCATATACCGTTCGACCTACCTTCAGATTTAGCCGCGTTCTACCTTTAGAATGTCCATTTTCGTAAGTGTAGCTCAAATTGGGAAAGTTACTAAATTGTGGCCATAATTCTTTTCTATAAGGCATAACAATCTACCCAAGTGGTTAAAATGAAAAGTAGATTGGTATGCAGTAACCAAGTAATTCATTAACATTTATGTTAGTCCTTTATGCAGAGCTAGGATAGCAAGATACGTATCATCCCAAGCCCGGTTAGATGGGACTAACTTTAATTTTCACCCAGTCGCTCCACTAAAATGCAAGGATTAAAGCAGCGCTAGTCAGGGCAATGCAGATTATTACAGGGTTGTTTTCGCGCTAAATTACCAATTCCGATGCACGATTATTTTAACAACTTTCTTCTTTTCGCATCCGAAAGTCTTGCCTGACAGATTGTCGAGAGGATCAACAAGTCCAACACGTTATTTTGACGCAAGAAATTTTTATCTCTTAAAAACCTGGTACATCCACTCCGAGAAAAATAGCACTTTGAACTTGTACCCTCTAGCGCGCTTGTCACGGCACAAAAGTCATTAGCTGCAGAGATTGAACCCATAATCACAACTTTGCTATCTCGGGCTGAGAGCTACATTGTGAAATTGGAACGTAAGCAACAGGGCCTTTTTAAATCTAGACCTAAAAGTTAGACAAGGCTAAAAGTCACATCTAATGCAGTGAGACGAACAACCTCTTCGACACCGGATTGCCGAGTAGAATAGTGGTTACTTAATGAGTAAAAAGAAACGTTGCTCATGTTTTCTGATGCTAAGTCCAGAGACTTGGAAAATGACCCTAAAATAACCTTGGTTATGGGTAACTTTAAGATTCCATCAACTACATTTTCTCTCAAATTTCATGTTAATTTCTGGGCAGAGATAAAAAAACTTCCGTCGTTAGCAATCATGAAATTGCAGATTACTCGCTCGACTATATTTTGAAGGATGAAGTAAGTATTGTCAGAATTATGTAATTTGTCTCCGGTAAAATACTGCAAGTCTGTACTTTAAGATGGGGCTCTCAATTTAAATTCCAAATTCGCAAAATGGACGTCAATGATGAAGTACATTTATGAAGCATGATAGAATTTATTTGAAGGGGACGACTCCAGAGACATCCCCTGATGTCTAGGGAAACATCCCAATCTATTTAATCCTTGTAAATTATACCCCAGTCAGGATATATTACAGATAGGATCACCAGAAGCAGATTAAAATCATACTCTTCAGTACTATGTCAGGTGTCCATCAGCATCTACAACCATACAAACATTTAAATTTACACGAAATCAATCAAAAAGCTAACTGGTAAACCTGGGACATAACAAAATCATCATAAGTATACTTTCCTAGAGTTCATAAATACTCCACATATACCTTACCCTCCATAAGAGTATCTAGATCCAGAATGCAAATAACATATCCTCAGGAACTCCTCGTACTTTATCACCACGACTTCAACGCCTAGTTCTAATTCTTCCTCCATTAGGTCTGCTTGCTGGTTGAGAAGTCTGAGCTAAATCAAACGCAGAGGGCTCACAATGAGCGCTGTTATCAAAGGTTTTTTGCTTCTTTTTATCGGATAAGCCACTTGGCCGGCCTTTTTCCCACACGATAGCAGGCTCTTTGACATTCATTATCTCATCTTGATCCAATTCTATAAACTAAGGGTCTTGACCACGATAGTGATTTTGAATTTTCATCGCAGCAACTCTTTCCTCACCAGTCTCTTCTCTGCCAGGAGGTGTTATGGGACGAGAGCAATCGAACAGTGCACGAGAACAATTCCTAAAAGAATATCTATAATTTTTCTATGGTTCTAAAGGTAATGCCAATAGGTGTTCTATATACTTTTCCCGTAGCATCCCGTCCTACTCCTCTAAGCGAGTGATTACTCTGAACGAGTGATTCTAAGCGAGTGATTCGTATAAGCGAGTGATTTGTATAACCGAGTGAACCCGTTCTGTCAGTCCCGCGCTAAGCTAAATGCGGTTTATAATTTAAGAAGCCATTTGGTGCCTAAGGCCCAAATACTAACAATCAGGCATAGCCTGTAACAGGAGGTTTAGGTATATTTGACTAAGGATAAAGCCAATGTGGATGAAGATATTCGGACTGTAGTATACGATTTGATTACTTAAGATCAACAATGTGATGACTGTAAGCGAGTTCCCTAATGTACTTGAAAACGCCTGTACATATTCCCAGAGGTGTTCCATTGGTTTCTTCTAAGTACCTTTGGGTACTGTTCAAGTAACTTCCATATCGTAGGCGAAGGTACTACTCTTATAATTTTCTGTAACACTGGAACACATTGCTCGTAAGAAACAACATTCTTGCACATGAGTATTCTTTGGCGTTGTCTTCAGGCTGATTCCGTGGTAAAAGCCCAATGAAATTTACTATAGAGAAAAGATCACCAGTTGAGTGGCTCAACTGTGCTTTTAGAGCTCTGTGAGCACTCTCTACGCATTGTGTGGTTACATTCCTCAAGTGAAATACTTGATTAGTGTAGCACTTCACAAAGCTGTGCCTCCAGCGTTTGAGCCAAGTGTCTTGTACCTCTTTCAGAATTCTAGAGTAACTAGCTCGTAAGCCCTCGTGGTCTAAACCCTTCAAATGAGAGCTAGGGGTGGAATGGGGACTCAGGTGATCGGTTTGACGATTAATGGACCTACTCAAGTTATCTATATAATCTTGAGTTTTGGAGCTGTTAAGTGCAATCACCCAGTCTTTCATAAAGCATTTACGTGTCTCTTTTCAGTTAATAGTTTTGAGGCTTACACTCTCGGATCCATATTAATATGCTATAGGCATAAGATTACACGAGATTGGGGAAATATGCTTCGTATTGAATTTATAGGGGCGACTTCACGATCCGGTACGCCCAAACCATTGGACAAGGCAAATTAAGAAAATCGTACATTTTTTTTTTTTGAAGTTTCTGTTCAGGCGCATATTTGTATACGTTCTGGGTCACGCTAGAAAGAAAACATGTGCCAACATTAATTGTCACCCCTTTAAATAAGTCTAACCCAACGATACTTAACAAGAGTACTTTTTACATCGATTCGTCTTGTAAGTACAATCTAACATAACAACTTCGTTATTGTTATTCAAGGGCTCACGGGCAGTTGGAAGATAGGCCATGAATAGCCTTTTTATTTCTTGCGAAATTAAGTTTTTATTTAGGACATAGAACCAAGTCTTCTTTTTTTCTAAAGCCCAGACTTTAAGTTATATAGGAGTTTAAATATATATTTTTTTTTTAAAAAAAAAAAATTTTTAAGCACGAAGCTGTCTGTTCTCATTGTAAATATCAATAAGCTGAACTATACAATCAGGCTATTCCGCTCTTTAATCCATTCAATGTTTGCTGAGGTCTAATGCCACACTTAGTCGCATTCTTTATCTTTTCAACTTTCTCATCGGTCAAACATATCTTCCTATGAGCACTTTGAGCACTATAGGCAGTGGAATCTAGTGGTCCATGATTATGATCGCCACAATTTAGCTTGAATATTCATTTTCATCTATCTTCTCGTGCAGTTAATCGAAAGGGGCATTCGGTCATTTTCGAAGGGCGCTTGCGTTACTCGCCCCTTGAGACATTAATCTTGCTTCCTTTATAAAATCTAATAACCATGCTACCGACTTTGCTATCAATAGATTATGTGGTCTGGTATGTATTTTTGGCCAAGGAATAGCCGTTAGCAATAGCAAAGTCTTGTAAATTCTCCATGACATCTTCAGGAGTTCCAACTAACTCAGAAAATGGAACAGCTTATAAGCTAGGTATATTTGAATCATTATCTAGTTCAGAGGTATCGGTGCCCCAATTAGGGGACCATTCAGTTTCTGAAAAAAAGTCATTTCTGTACGTAGTGAGCGGAAAAAATAATAGGAAAAAATAAATTTAGGAGTGAGTCAATTTAATAATTTATAAATGTACACATATACATAAATAACATTTTCTTTGTCATATGATTAGTCTTATACTTATTTTTAAAAGGTTTTACAGAAGAAAAATTTCCGGATTTGATAAGTGACTTATTTGTTTACTGTGTACATATATATGCAAAGAATAAAAACACTAATTCAAATGGCTGATAACAGGAGACGTACATTTAATCGGGTTTTGACCAGGGGATGGGGGAGTCAATGAGAGGAATCTAGGGGTCAGTGTAAGAGATTGGGGGTCAAGCGGTAGGATGGTCAAAAATTGCCTAATTAGGTAAAAAAGTGGCGAACGAAGAAAAATCAGGGTCAATAGATCGCTCCTATATTCAATGCAAAGATATGGTGTGGAGTTTAATATCTTCGACTTTGATAGGTATGATCTGCCCAACCCTTTGTGGGGAGGTGGGTTGAGATTAGTGAAAGTACTCCAACATTTCAGACCCAAAGTTCTTAGTTTTGTTTTTACTTGTGCCACTTCTTCCATTCTCCTTGCAATTAGAAACTACTTTAGTTAAACTAAGAGAGAAAATTCCAGACTTTTTGAGAGATGATTCAACGCCATTTGAAGTAAATGTCTTTACTCGTATAACTGGCAAGTGCCGAAAGAATAAATAAATATTATATTCAGGTTTCCAGGAGCGTTTGGCATCCCAAGTCGCTTTATGCTGAAACTTTTTCTATGTTTGGAAGCCTCCAACATTGAGAGGTTGGAGAAGGTGATTTGAATCAGACGGAAGTACAACAGGGAAAATATGGTTGATCCTAGTAACCTCTACAGATCTTTGGTCGCAATAGGATATATGGCTATCGATGATTAAAATGTGCCAAGGTTCTTCTAGGCCACTGTTATTAAAAGCAATAAAATGCTTAAGCCAGGCGACAATAATGTCCCTGTTTGTGTATCCAGTGTTAAGAAGCTTGATAAGTTCGAGTCCGGTCATTTCATTGGTGAAATAGTGTTCCATAATCTTTTTTGCTGGGATTATAACAGCTGGGGGCGCAGATGCAAAATCATCTGCTCGTATAGTTTTGGTAGTAGAGAGAGAGGGGATTTTCTGGAATAGTAACATTCATATTATCCATTTCAATCGACACTATAATCTTCTGTCCTCCTGAACAAGCGAGATGAGCACCCTTCTTATCCATATTGTGTAGTCTTTTAACAGCCTCGTATCTTCCAGGCTCATCAATGCCTGAATACTTAAACACAATGACATGCTCATCTTCAAGCTATCTCTTCAGATCATTAAGAGAGCGCATCCCAACTCGATTTCTTGTTATGGGCTTTGATTCTATCACGTGAAGTTCGGAAGTTGACTTGATCCAACTTGCAAGGAAAGATTTACATACTGGAAGCTGACCAAATTTCCATTGAAATAGTTTATGACCTTACGCATCATTGATTTTGTTGCGCCCAACACAGATCGCTGGGTCTGTGGCATACACAATTAATACAGCTCATTCTTCCTTATCAGATGTAGCTGGTCGGCAACGAGGATTTAGAACCACCGGTCGACTACATTTCTCAAGCTCACGTTAATTTTTCTGTCGAAAACGCTTAAGCTCGACTGCATGAACAATGCTGTGGGTATACGAAGCCACAGTTCTTGTATCTCTCTTGCATCCAATTCTTAGCCAGTTAAGAGCTGCAGTTTATTTAATATCAAAAGGCTGATAATTGACTCAGCAAATAATTTCACAGTCACACTGCTTTTAAGAGAAAATTGATATTGAGTTGGTATGACTAGTTGGTGTTTAAGATAAATTGTGTGTACAGTTAGACATGTGACAACATAGTGAAAATAGAGCCATGCTCCACTCAGAAAATAATTTTAGAATATATCAATAGATAGGTTAGAAAGACGAAAAAAGCATATTGAAGATATTATGCGAATCGTTTTAGGCTATTTTTGTTGGTTAAATAGAGATTCATCGTGGTCTAAAGGCGTATAGTTGGTGTACCTCAGAATTATCTTGTACCTTAGAACTTATTTGCCAACCATGGGAAGGTTCGCTTAAACCCATTCTCAGAACCGTCACAGCATCTTTCCACATCAAGCATTAAAAGACGATTTATTCCGTGTGTGCCAGAATCGCTATAAAGAAACTAGTATTATGCATTGCTTTCCCCAACGAAATTAAAAATAAGGGGAATTATAGTGGGTTTCATAAAATTTGAATAAGAGAAAAGGTGTTAATTAGACGATGGAAGAAAAAAGCAGCGATCATTAGCTTCGATCTCTTCCACACAGGCTTGAACTGTGAACCTCCCGATTCCTTTTATTAACAGTCGGACGCGCTAGCCAATTGCGCCATGGAAGATGTTACATGATTCCTATATGTATATATATATATACATCATGTTGCCGTATATATATATATATATATACATCATGTTGCCGTATTTTGCATACAATATTTCCAATACTAAACGTCAACTCATCACATCCTCCCGAGACCTTAAATTTTCTTCAACTATGAAAGCCAGACAATTTCTGTGAGCAAATCTCCCCTCATAAGTTTGAAGACTATCTCCCAGGTTTACAACACCATGGTAATCACCATATTTGAACATCTAGTCAGGAAAAAAAGAGCTTATATTGACAAGATTTAAGTATTCACAAGCTTTGAAATAATTGTAGTAATTTATCATTCTGACATGGCAATCGTAAACTCACTTGCAGTATTTTATATAGTACTGCGAAATTACCAATGCGATACTACCAGCCACGAAGGATAAAGATCTCAATGTTGTAACACTATGTTAATATGAGGAATCTTACATTTCATTCGTTGCATAAAAAATCCAAGTTAGCTGCTATATGGGAGGGAGAAGCGGGTAGAGAGTCGCGAATGGGAAAAACGGAACCAGTAAATTAAACATCGCGTGTGAGCTGCTTGTTACCATAACTTCTTTGAGTATGTCACAATTTAATCATACGGACGCGCAATCAAATGCGCTTGTCTCCCTTTCATCATCAGTTTCATCGCTCCGTGCCTCTTTATCTCTTCTAGAAAGTAGCATTTCCGTTCTTGCAGATGGAACGGCCGACTTTTCACGACTTAAAACAGTTCTAGCTAGTAAGCGTGTAAGTCTCACAATATGAATACTTACTTCTACCACCAGTTTATAAATTTTTTAACACGCTGCTAAGCCTATAAGTCTTATTATCTTTTACTTTCATATCAAATCCTCAATGGGGAGAAGTGAAGATGATACGAATGAAGTTTTTAATGTAAAAAGAAAGCATCATAGAATGAGGCTAACTTAAACCTGGTACAACCGCTCCGAGAAAAATAGCACTTTGAACTTGTACCCTCTAGCGCGCTTGTCACGGCACAAAAGTCATTAGCTGCAGAGATTGAACCCATAATCACAACTTTGCTATCTCGGGCTGAGAGCTACATTGTGAAATTGGAACGTAAGCAACAGGGCCTTGTGGCACGAAGTCAGCTCTTGAGTGGTCGTTTAGATGGAGCTCAAGTTTCAAGCTCCTATAAAGCACAAGAGGGTTACAAAAGGAAAGAAAATAAATCAGTCAAGCCCTCCGGAATCAGTAGTAATGACGAAGAGAAGGCGACTCGTCTAAAAATCCTTCGACAGAAGAAAGAAAGGTTAGGTTATACCATAGAGCGCTTAGTCTTACAGAGTCAGCAACGTCAACGACAACTGCGAAAGAGTATTGCTGCTACTTAAAGCCAGGCACTTTCAATAAAATTCTTGTTGAAGTCTTCGCAGGTTTTCCTACATCAATAATGACAAGCTGAATTACCACATGGGGATTATAAGCAACCATAGGTCTCAAATAAGAAGCTCAAGGAAAATAGGTTTCTTCCAGTGATGAGAATTCTCTCCCATTCTTCTTGTATGAATTTGACTGGCTCATTATATCCCGATTCTGAGCATGGAGTGAAAAGAATTTCAATAAATTAAGAAACGAGTAACGACTAATGTATATTTTACCATAAAATTAAATCACTTGTCAAGATCATTGTCGTTAAGTACTATGATGATCGCTAATCATTTTTGAGTGTTCAGCTGCTATTTAATGTTCAGAAAGAAAAGTTCATTTAAGGAAAGTTAGATTTCACCTCAACTATCTTGAGCACTAATCTATCAGTTTGACAGCCCAAGCTTTTTTTTTTTTGCTCAACTTTGTTTTGCTATTAATATTTTAACAGGCAATCTAAATAATACTTTACACTTCCAATCACATACTATATATCATTGAACATTCCACAAAAGTATGATATCTATTTTGTTTCAAAAAAAAAATACAATATCAAAAACCTATATGATAGAGAGGACCAGCCTTAGAACTTCAAACCAGAGAAAAAATTATCAATAAAAAGTTGCTCAAGAATTAAATTTTCTATGTAACGATTTGTTATCCAACACGTCGCGAAAATGTTTAGCTTAAGTCCAGACTCTCATCGTCATATCACCGTTAATATTTGTTCAATCTTATTTCTAAAGCTTTGTGAACTATCACATGAACTTTTGTTTCTTGTAATCAATTCTTCAGGAATTGAGAGGATTAAGAAATGATAGATACAAGCTTTCGAATTTCTATTTTAATTTATTCCCATATCACTTCTCAGACACTTTTTGACCTTTGGAAAAACTCTGTGAAACAATGATTAGAAACTGAAATATTCTTGTCAGTTTTAGATTAAAATATCTTTGCACTTGAAAGTAAAGGTGGGCTTAAAAGTTTAATAGCCATGGAATTCGGTAGTGTTGATGAATTTTCTTCTGATTATTAATCGTTACGGAGAACTTTAAATTCTGAAGCAACTTTCTTTTATGCATTTTTGCTCATGATGGAAACCACAAGTCTGATCCTATCTTTTGTTGCATTATATATATATTTATGTACATAAACAGTCGTTCAGCGTAGTCGTTTGTGAAATTTATACTAAAAAACTGAGAATTTCCTCACCACTTTAACACAGCTCAAATTGAAACAATGAATAACAGTAGCTAAACTTAACGTAATCTTTTATGGGTTAGCGGAAGGCCTAGTTTAGCCCGAGAAATAAACCAGTAAGCCATTCGGGTCTTTTAATTGTTTTAAGAGTCTTTGATTTGAACTAGTGAGCTCGGTGATACTGCTAGATGATTCTGGAGAGAAGTCAGTTCTCGGAACGCCTTGAGCAATCGGGACAGCTTTGACTGATTGGCTATTTCTGATTACAGTAATGAATGGACAAACTTCTCTTCATTGGCTAGTAACGAAAATGCTTAAGAAAAATGGAGTAAATTCAAGAAGATTTAGTAGAAAAATAACGGATTAAATAACAGTAATTTGAACTGCATTTTATACTCATAAGGGTGCCGAGAAGTAGATGTCTCAAGAAAAGAGAAAAGGCAATACATATTTTTATCTCAACGTTGGTATTTGTCAAGAATTCGACATAGGTTTCAACCAATCACATCGTCAGTTATATCGGTTTTGATCTGGTCTAGAACGATTTTATTTTTTTTTTTTTCAATTGGTCAAACGCCATATTCAATCAAATTCTGTTTAGTGATATCGCGATATCGCAATATTTTGTCTGAAAATTTATTATTTAGTTCTATCGGGGTTTCCATGAGGGTAAATAATTGTAGTTCATAAGAAATTCTTGCCACATCCGTGAACATGAAGAAGTCATTCTGTTTCCGTGTCATGTTTTCTTTAGATCTTTGCCTTGTTATTAGCATTTAACTAAACATTTTGTCCTTCTATCTAATCACGTACAGGCTTATACCTGTTACTCAGGCTCTCTTTGAATCACTTCTTGTTCTGACAAGATTCAATCCTAGTTGTAATTGATTCTTGACAGCTATGATACCTATTGATAATTTTCAATAGAGTCTGTTTATTTATCAACTATTTATTTTGCCATACATGAGACTTTATTTCACAAAAGATCCATTTGAAGCAGATCTCTAATGTAAAGAAGATGGTTTCCCAGTGTAAATAAATATAAGATTTTATTTACACTATAATCATGCAGGCATAATCTTAACTATCGAGTCAAAGAATAGTGTAGACCAATACAACACAGTATTGGAAATAAGAATTTGTACATTACAAATTCCACATGAATCCTATCAAAAGTTTAACACTCGATAGCTGTAAGCCTATTCATTTCCCAAGCCTTGGATTCAAGCGGAATATAAGCACTTACGGTCTGAATAGGTTATGAAAAGGGCCCCATCGAAAGTAAAAAGCTCAATGAATAAGAGATATAAATTTGAGTCTCCCCGGAATTCAAGTAGCTGAATGTTCTAAAAAGGTCAGCATGGAAGGAGTATTGACGGCCATTAACTTTAATACAATTTCATTCATGTGGAAGCTCTTATCTGCAAGGTACTAAAGAGAATCAAGAATTTTTCAAAGTTAAAAAAATCAGTCGGATTTCACATAATCTATACCCAAATGCTCGAGAATCCTCAATGGATATTATTTTAGAAATATAAAATTAATAACTGGAAAATTACCGTTGTAGAATTGAATGAGGAGGATAATTTATTAATGGAAACAATATAATTTCCATAATAATCCGTTTCCATACACGTATTCTCGTTATGGATAGTTCATACGTGTCTGAGTTATAAAGAAAGCACGCGTTTCTGGGTTGGTTTTCTTGCAGTCTTCCAGAATATAATTCTCTTCTAGCCTATAAAGTTGGTCTTGAGGCACAATATCGCAGTCTCAGGATCGAACACTGAGCAATGTGGCTAGACCTCACTCTGTCACCTAATGAAGAATAAGATTCACTATTCTGTCAAAATAATTTTTGAGGTGACCTACCTGGTAATCTAATTACTGTCGAAATGAATATCTAAAACAATTTTTGGCGGAGAGTAAAGCAATTCTGTTCGGAGTTTGAAAGATAGTAGACTTAGTTTTCGCTTTGTAGATTCTCTCGAGTATGTAAAAGCGCTGAATCTTCCATGCTAGCAGGTTTTTCCAACAGATGTTTGGTTGCCCTGGTATCCAAACTATAACATTGATCTTAGACGGCATCAAGCTATTTTCTCTAACTTCTATGTTGAGAAATATAGATTCAAGTCTGTGAACTTTAACGAAGTTTTTAATTCTTCATATCTTTTAATATTTTCTTGGCCAATTTTTTCTGGTCTGTAGGATTAATATGTTTGTCGTCAACCTCTTGTATAGCCTTTCCAATACCCAGTGTAGTTTTGACTGACTTGCTATCCACCCAAAGTTTTCCATTTCGACCTACAGCGATTTCAAAAGCAATTCCTGCTGATTCAAATTCCTCTAATATAACTATCTTGCCCTTTTCTGCAGATTTTGGCAACATAAGACGTCTTGCCATCAACAGAGATATGGAAAACAGCATACCGCCTACTAAAGGTCCAAGACCTTCAGATTTTCCTGTTGATGGAGAATAACATTCTAACTCGGGGTCCATATGCTTGTTGGCAAGTGAGATCCGGGCATAAACTAAGGCGCCTGCTGCTAGTTGCGGTCGTGTCTTTCGTGATGCACCTTCAAAGGAAAGTTGTGGAAGCGATGCAAAGGCGGTATAATCGCTAATTGAGGCATAGTAAAGGTCAGTTGCTGATTTCTGGATAGTTGCAATCACTAAATCTCCTGTTGTTGGAATATACTATTAGGATTAGCAAGTTGAAAAAAAATTGACAGCGTCAAAATTACTCGACTACCCTTATACTCAACCCAGATCGCATTTTTTTTCCTATCTATGCATAAATGGCCAGCAACTGTAGATCTTATAGTGTCTGGAGGTGTGTGCCTAAGTCCCGGACCAATTTTTAATGGTAGTACTGGATGTGAAGGAAGAGATCCGGCATCCAAAGTGTCACCTGGCAGAATAAAGGCCTCTGTATCCATATGGATAGAATCTCTAGGTGGTCAAATTGAGCTTCTGGTCTCAGAAAGATGATCGGCCCCAAAAAAATGCAGAGTAGTAGATGCCTTTTTAAAGCTGAGGACTGATATCTTTCTGACAAGACATTCCCCTGTATTTAGCGCCGCCCGATTAAATAGGTAGGTTATCATGCCGCCAAAGAATCATCCACATAATTGAAATGGCATAAGGATAGATATAATTCTTCCACCCAAAAGCTCGATAAGCCATTATTTAGACTTTCTATCTACCCGTGTTCCCCAAGGACAGGACCTATAAATTAATCATCTTTTTAATATTTAACCTCAGTCTAAATTTAGTAATAGCGATTGTAATATGATTCTGATCATCATATTCTCTTGCCCACACTCACGACGAACATAAAAATTACTATTGAAAACCTGCTAATAACCTATCAACTCTCCCTTCACGTTAAATCGCTTTCTAAATAGGAAGGCAAAAGTATAGTGTGGCCGTTGGCCTCCAAGTGTGCGATTCCCCTAGATCCTCTAGACGCTGGAAATCTTGTTTCGAAAATGAAACCAACTCCAGGTAAAGCTACAGGTAAGATTATGAAAAATACTCACCTGCCAATACCTATGTACGATGACCGAGGAAAGGAGATCTCTTTCGACAGAAATACTCACGGAGATGCAAGGCTCTTCCGACAAAAATTTAGACATAGACGACAGCATGGAAGTGAACACAAACGATGAAGTAGTTGACGAAACAAAATTGGATGCTATTACAGAAAAATATCCCTCGATCCCAGGAGCAACATAGACTACATCCGCTTTCACGCCCAAGATAGCACAAAATTAGGGCCATAAGAAGAGTCAAAATACAGCCAATTCTATTGATTCAATCAAAGGTCTAGTGGAATTAAAAAATTACTACTTGAGGAATCTCAAATCACAACATTCAGGAGCTGGAGAAAATTTCTAGCGCTTCTTGCGGACGGAGCCTCTCATGCGATGAGCAGAGAGCGCCTGTATTGCAATACAAAAAAAAAAAAAAAAATCAAACGCACAAATAAAAATGACTGAAAACTTGGACTGAGAAAGCAAAGACTCATGGACTTAGGCCTATAATCTAAGAAGAAAGACTGTCAAAGTTTCATTGCCACAAGTAAAGAGAAGAGAGGATAGGCGAGTGATAATTCGCCTTGACTCAAGGTATGAGGGGCTAAACACTGGAGTATATGATCTGCGTCAATTGATATAAAACTTGATCTGTGATAAATCGCTAGTATTAGATGTATAGATGGTACTCTCGGGAGTGGCCGTTCTATCACCAACTCCAGCAAAAATGATGCTATTCTATAATCTAATAGTGCAATTGAACACAGATTTGGGAATACAATTTTCGAGCGCCAAGAATTATGGACAACATTCGTGATAGGACTGACCTAGAAGAGAATTAGATGTCTTGATGGATTTCGGGATTCCGTGGATGGATGTTCTTCTTCAGGAATAATTGAGTTATATCCGCGACTTTGTTCCTACTAGGGAAATGAGTTAGACATGGCGCTCAATGGACGAGTAACCGTATGGCTATGTTCGTACTTGAGTGACTGAATCTAAAGGAGGAAAATTCCCTTCAAGACTTCGTGTATTTGAAGAAGCTGTCTCACTACAAAGAATTCGTAAACATGGACATATTGTGGTCTGTAATAAATGCTACGGCTTCCATACGACTAGGATATGTGCTCTACCACTGAAATGTCAAAACTGTGGAGGTAATTATCATGATGGTTACTCTGAAATCACCTCGAAGTGTTAAAAATTTCAGGGATCCCATAAGTCTATGGATCTAACTTGCCCTGATCGACTTCGTCGCAAGAATTGGGTCCTCATCTGGACAACAGGGGTACATTAAAATAAATACGACCCTTGGGTTGGAAAGAGTGTGCTAAATTGAGTAGCCCTAAAGTCTCTAACCCATGCCTCACTCCCGCCGGAGTATCCAGATACATACGTAAAACTCTAGATTAAGGTCATTCCAAGTGGCGGCGGATTTCTCAAAAGATTTAGCCCAGGTAATTGTTATAGAAAAACATTAAAAGCCATCACTCATCTGAAATATCTAGGACACACCCAGTGGATCAAATGAGGCTGGGCTTGGCCTTACAACACTTCTAAGTTGCGCTGATAGACCTTTCTTTTTGGGGGGGGATTTTAACTCACGAAATCCACTATGGGTCTCTACGATTATCTTTTCTAGTTACTCCTGTAAAGACCTTAAAGATTTATACTATACCAAAAGGCTCAAGCTTCTCGATTCCACAGAAACTCCTACGCATAACCATGGCGGAATCCTTGATTTTCCTTTCTGTGCTGATGAGTATGCTAAGCGTGAGGAGGTTCGCACCGACCAACATACAACACCAGACCATAAAACGCTCGTTACCTCACTCTATTATAATCATAATTATCAACGAGATACTAGGTTACATCATGAGGCATTAGAAACTGCAATTTTCCCCTGGCCTTTAAGCAGTAATTGTAGCCAAGTCAACCTTAATCTGCAAATAATTTTGAGATAGAGACACATAAGATCATCGGGACTGTTCGCACCGCACTAAATGGAGAATGTTCTCGAAAATTCTTGTATAGTTATAGGACTGACTGGATAAATGACGAATGTCGGCTTGTGATTCTCTTGTATCATAAAGCTAGGCGAGAAAGCCATACAACTTGGGAAAAGATAGTATTAAGAAACACCGTGCGCAAATCTAAAAGTGAATATCGGAACTCAGTTCTAGCAGAATTTAAGACACTACTAGTTGCACGTAAAATTGAGCCTCGGCATAATGCAGCCCTGAGGTACCAGTCACCTCCTTTCCATAGCGGTAACAATGGGCAAGTCATATTGGAGCCATGGGAAAAAGCTTCTTCCTATCATCATAAACTGCCATGCCGACATCTTAATGCGGAAGATATGGCACATGGCATACCTATTATACTAGCACGAAGCATTCCATGGCATGAGATTTCTAACGAGAAGGCTTATAATGCTACTTGTAGAGTCTCATCCACATCTCCGGGAGCTGATGAAATCATGGCTACATTTCTTTGCTTAGCATGGCCGAATCTCAGGGAAAGCATAGCATAATATGGAGCTGACCCGCTGGATTTTAAAATAGCTACGGTCATCATTATCTCCGAACTAGAAAAAATAAAAAAAGCTCTACCTGAATCATATAAACCTACAGCTCTTCTCTCATGCCACGAAAAAGAGTTTGAGAGATTTTTAGTCCAGCCTCTTGCTTACTGGGCTATTAAGCCCAGAATTCTCGCTTATGATCAATGTTGCGCAGTTAGAGTATGCTCGGTGATATTTTTGACCTCAGCATTACTCTCTGACGTGCGTCAGATGTGGAAGTTGAAATACACAGCGGGAATAGTCATACTCGATTTTAATGGTGTCTTTAATGTTAATTTTATCTTTGATGAAACCTTCGGAATCGACTTACTTATGGGATAAATTTACAAGGCTGGTTTGCCAAATTAACGATGTGGGTAGAACCTTTTATTTCTGGCCGCTTTGCATATATACGACTTGATCATGTAACAAATGGTTTCTTACGTATTTTATGTGGTCTACCTCAAGGAGCACCCTTATCTCCAATTCTACTCCAATTCTTTGTGGAATCCCTTCTCCGCCTGTCTCGTGGAAGATTTGGTTACGCCGATGATGTGGCTATTTTTTGTTCAGCATATTTCCAAAAAAAACTGTCAGACCAAACTTCAGAAACAACTTGACGCTTCGTTCAATTGGCCTAAGGAAAAAGGTGTTGCTTTTGACATTGAGAAGACTGAACTTATGTACTTTCGTCTCAAGAGGAAGTTTACTGAGCACTCACTTCATATTGCTTAAATAAATATCACCCCGAAAGATAAAACTAAAATGATTAGAAATGAACTATGATAAAAAACTCGGTTTTAAAGACTAAATAGGGTCTGCGCGTTAGAAAGCACAGGTGGTCACTTAATATTTTCGTTGACTATGTAACACTACTCGCGGTATATTTCCTAGTGTACTTCATCAGGCAGTACTGGGCTGTGCACTTTTCACTCTTTTTTACTGGACTGAGACATGCTACAGTCTACAAACTTTATATTGTGTAATTATCCAGCTACAGCCCGAAACCAATCGCGCTGCTCGTTCTTTGCTACCAGTCTATAGAACCATTCTTATTTCAGTGCTTCTCCGTGAATCAGGCTGGGGATCCGCTACTGCTTGGGTCAACGGTATATGTGACCCCCCAGCCATTAGAATAGCTGCATCTGATCCTAATCACCTTCTTTGACATAGATGATGCTCCGCATATATCACTTGGATACGCTACCGCCAAGAAATAGAACTTTCTTCCGACACAATTGAGCCTCTTTAGCTTTTAAGGAATCGAGAGATTGCAAAACAAGAAGTTTGGGCCATAGTGCGAGCATATGGTCTAGAATTATATAGTAGGTGAAATTGACGGTGTATTCCATACTTAGAAGTTTTCTCTAATGGCTTGCTAGATCAAGCAAGTATTGCCAGTTTGGGATACAGAGCTCATTGTGGCTCACAATAAATTTTATAGGGGAGAATATCACTCGGTCGGACCACGACTAGTATGATGCTGAAATTTCCGGGGCAGTAACAGGTCTTCGTGCTGCATTTTCGCATTGAATTATCCGCTTTTTCAAAAATGTAGTTATAAGCCTAGATAACGAGGAGGTTGCTATCCGTCTTTATACAGATCACGTCTCCCCATAAAACTCTAATCAAATATTAGGCTTCCATAGGCGCCATAATTCTTGGAGAGAAAGGGAAAATGTAGTAGCTACAGAAATCGGTTCGGAATAAATTAGATGGATTCTAGGCCATCAAGTCATTGGTTATGAGGTAGCTGAGTCTTTGGCGAAAGAAGTTTATGCTCTTTAGAACCCTTTCACAGTAAGAACACCAGCACGTGCTAGAGTTCTCCTAGAAGAAAGTCATCAAGAAGAGCGCACAGCCTACTGGACTACACATACCCCCATGCGATATAGAAACCTAAAAATACATATGAAGGCTTAATTACCCCTGAGACTATTTCTAAAACCAAGATATAGCCTAGTTTTATTAGTTGCTACACGATCTGGGTACGGCATCTTTGCTGCGTATCATCGCCGCTTCAATCATATAGAAGGAAAACTTTGCTGTTCATGCAGACAAGAAAGGACACCAGAAAATCCTTTTTTCTGACAATGCTCAAGGTATAATGATATCATGTATAGAAACCTAATAAGACGGAACATTATGAGGTATATCAGATGAATAGTTAGCACAAAGAAAAGCGCTCATGGCTTTCATGAACGGACTGTTAAGAATTGGCCCGTTGATTAAGTATTGCACCCACACTCTGACAAACATGTTTGTTTTCTTTTCTTTTATCACTATCTCTATATCTCCTCTACCCTTCTTGTCTTTTACTCTTTCAGGGGTAACTAGATGAATAGATACTAATACCTGTTACATGTCTAACTGGTATATGCGAAGATTCTAGCGCATTTAGCATGGCTCCTTAGTCACCTCAATAGTCCTTGAGTGGCTCGGACTAATATTGTAAATAGAGTAGCTGTTAGTATTTATACTAAATTGCCCGATATCCAAAGGCTATCCTATTCCGCCAAATGCCCCTTGGGAGGCGCGAGTTCGAGTTGAGCCCGTGTGCCAGCTTGGCGTTATTAAAAATAGAAATAATTATTATAATAATAAACTTGGTCGACATAAAATATATTTCTATGTACATGAATTCATACAAAAGAGTTAAGATAAGCCTAAGAAAAGAAGCAATCATTTCCTATTATTTGAGATCTGATTTATTCATTAGATAGGAATCAAGTAGAGAGATAAAATGATTTCTGTGATTCCTATCTAGCACCATTTCAAAAACGTTGCCTTCATGATCGTTCGGTCTAATTAATATAAGGGACTCAAGGGTGCTCATGAATTAACTTTTACAATTTCATCGCCGCAATAGAGTGCTTAGACAATGCTATAATCTGGGCAAACACTGACGATTAGATACGCCTAATAAGTTTTACTGTTTATGTCGAGATAATTTGGGCTTTTCTGTAATGCTTTTGAAAAAAGAAGCATTCATTTTTTTTATAGACCCCCCACGTTACTTAGAATTATTCGACTAAAAAAAGAAATATTAGGAGAGTAATAGAATGTATACTCTAGCAACTAACAAATTCAGAATATCATATTTAGTTAAACTCGGTTACAAGCTTGTTAAGTCCAAGCCATGATCGTTGGCATTCATAGCTGAATTGAATTGCTCTAAATTCTGGGGTATATGAATCATGGCATCATTGAAAAAACTGCCATGACATGGCTGATTGATCTTAGAATCCTCGCTGTGAAGCTACTCAATGTTACCTAGAATTTTCATTCACAACAATTGAATAAATTGAGCAACAAGGCTTTAGTTTAAAGCAACTATGATCGAAAAATATCACTTTCAACGTTCTTAGCCCAGATATTTACGTTGTGTAAAATTTCCAGTTTCAATATTACTGTGGCCATATTGAGAAAGTACCATCCATAAACCATCTGACCTGCCGTTCTGTATTAGATCTCTTTACAGATTACTCGAAGAGCCGTTTCGCCCATAATATTTTTTTCATAACAGAAAGTATCCTCCAGGGTTCCATTGAATTTGCAGATACTTTTTATCCATTTTTCCTTTCATAGCTATAAGGAGTTTCAAATTTCTCGCGCCAAAGAAACTGTTGCTCTAACGACGACGAAGTGACAAATGTTGAGATGCGCTAGGAAAAGTTATTAATAGCTAGGATATAATAGGAGACAGGTAACCTACTTTCTGAACTTAATTTTGTAAAAGCGGGTCCTTGTGTGGTATCCGATAAAGTGGGTTGGCGAATTTTTTTTATCAAGCATGGCTAAAGAGCCATAGCAAGGGCAATATTTTGGCAGAAATTATTTTCAACGAGGGGTCATAATGTCTTCAGATGTTGCATCGACCAAAGAGCATCGAACCGTAATTGGAATCTCTTTCGGTAACTCGAATAGCTCTATAGCATATACAACTTCTGAGGGCAAGGCTGAGGTTATTGCAAATGAGGATGGCGGTATATTACTCAGGATAAATAAAGTGATATGTTAATCACTAACTTCATTTTCAGACCGACAAATCCCTTCTATTCTATCATACGTAGACGGAGAAGAGTATTATGGACAACAAGCAAAGCAACAACTCATTCGTAATAGCGACAATACAATTGCATACTTTCGAGACTTTTTGGGGCTCGAGTAAGTAAAATGTTAAAATTTTATGCGTACTAAAAATTTAATAGCTACAAGAATATAGATCCTACCCATTGTCAAGCATCTGCACATCCTCAAGAACACGAATCAGCTATCACTTTCAAGATCCGAGATAAGGAAGACAACGAAGAATCAACTGTTAGTATATCAGGGATTATCACCCGTCAAATTCGTTGTTTAGTCAAATCTGCAGCCGATTACATTGGCAAGCCAGTAGACGCAGCGGTGATAACTGTCCCTACAGATTTTAGCAATCAACAGCGGGAGTGCCTTGTAGAGTCTGCCAAAAATGCTGGCCTAGAAGTTCTACAGCTCATTCATGAACCTGTCGCTGCACTTCTAGCACACGATTCTCAGCCAGATGCCAAACTAATAGATAAAAATGTTGTAGTTGCAGATTTTGGAGGTACTCGATCGGATATTTCAGTTATTGCATCACGTGGTGGAATTTATACAATACTTGCTACCGTAAATGACAAAAATTTTGCTGGGGTTAATCTTGACCAAGCTCTGATGAATCATTTCGCAAATGAATTTGTAAAACGAAATGGCAAAGATATTGCACCATTAGATAATCCTCGAAGCAAAGCAAAGCTAAAACTAGAATCTGAGGCAACCAAGAAAGCTCTCAGTATCGGCACTAACGCTAGCTTTAGTGTTGAAAGCTTGATATCTGGCGTCGATTTTTCGACTACAATCAACCGATATAGATATGAGACTATTGCCAGAAAAGTTTTTGAAGGTTTTAATCAACTCATAGTTACTGCTATAGAGAAGTCGAACTTGGATATCCTTGAAATAGATGAAGTGATTTTGTCAGGAGGAATCTCACACACACCTCGAGTTGCATTAAATCTGCAGAAGATATTCACTTCACCGAAAACCCGCATTCTCGCACCGTCTACATCTCCAACTGCTATAAATCCTTCCGAACTACAGGTGCGAGGTGCCGCTATTCAGGCTAGTTTGATCTATAAATACGATCAAGACAATATTAGATTATACACGAATCCCCCCTTGACCATTTCAACGTATCTTAGTAAAGCGATTGGTGTTCTCTCGATCAGCGATGACAGTAGTAAAGGCGTTTTTATCCCAATCATAAAAGACAAAACGAGCCTTCCAGCACGAAGAAGTATTCAGATCGCAACCCCTAGGGAAGGCGGGGACGTACTCATCAAAATCGTTGAAGCAAACTCACATATCAAGGTTTCTAAACCTGAACCTAAAACCAAGTCTGATGATAAAGGCAAAGATAGTGACGAGAGTGAATTGGACAGCAACAGTGAACAGGATGATGAAGATGAAGAAATAAGGGAGAAAATATGGCAGATTGGCAACACACTTGCAGAAGCTGCTCTTAGGGGTGTCAAAAAGGGTAGCAAGGTTAAGATTACTGCTACTGTCGCTTCAGATCTCACTTTGTCAATAGCATGTCGTGAAGAAGAGACTGGACTTGTTGTACAAGGTGAAATTCCTCACGAATGAAGTTAGTACTCTAGATTTAAAATAGAATATGTCAATGCCACGAAAAATGTCTTGTTTTAAGTCTCATTGAGTCGAAAATATATCAAGCGTTGGGTGATAACTTAATTAATGTAGTATCAGACCCACTACATTAATTTTTCCTCATATCCCTATTAATAGAATTCCCTGGTTGCATTCAAGCCACCTGCGTATCAGAGATATAAATCATTTCACCCAAGTAGCTTGGTTATACTTCAATTAGAGACAAGTTCTCAGTGATCAAGGAGAATTCATTTATTGCGCGACAACTGTAAGAATCTAGAATTCAGAAGTTTTGAATAAAGTATTTCATGCCAGGCCTTCCCAAAATTTCTGGATCCACAAAAGAATTTCCCTAGGTGAGTAAATCTTGATCTTTCTAATCTCTAGGGACATTTCAGAAATACCTGCCTCTTAAGATCTCCTTTCAAATAAGCAGTTTTCACGTTTACCAGAAGAATTTCATGATTCAGATAAGAGAGAGTAATTATGAGGAAACGAAGGGGATCCATACTTTGAGTTGGGGAGAATATGACAAAATAATTGACTCCATGTGCTTGACAAAAGATTTGTGCTAAAAACCTAACTTCAAATCTTTTATCGAATTTGATAGAAATATGCCAATGAGACTCAAAGACTTCAATTATAGAAAACACGTGAAACAAGAAAGAGAGAGAGAGAGAGAACAGGCCTTTCCATGAGAGACTCTGGCTCCTTTGCAGTGGCTTGTCGTTTTGACATATTCAACGACATTTAGAGCTTTTGGAATTTGAATTTTTTTTTTTTTTTGGTCTGTTCTGGGGGGAGTTGGTGCATCATATCACCAAAGTAAAAGAACTTTTGGTTTTTAACTACCAAACTAATCTCTAATCGATTTTTTTTTTTTTTTTTTTTTTTTTTTTTAAATTACATGCTGAATGAATCCTCTCAAGGATTTGAAGGTCAGAAATGCTAATAGAATTAGAATTAGAGATGTAAATTTCGGAAATGATCGTTTTTTTCAAATAAGGCATTGCTTTTCTACATTTTTTTTCGCAAAAAAAAAAAAAAAAAGATGCGATAGTAAGATAATTCCTTCGGAACCGACGCTAAATATTCCTAATCTAAATTAAAATTTAATTTCTTTTTTCTTTTTTCTTTTTTTTTTGGCTGAGAAGTCCGGTTCTCGTTGAGATACGTTTTCTAGATGTTGCGTCAATTACTACTAGTTCTTTTGACTCTAGATAAAAGCGCACAAATAGTGCCGTAATTACAAGCTTGCCAAGCTATATGGATTGCTAATAGTAAGGATTATTACTATTTTGAATACGCATCTTCAGATTTCGCTTGTTCTTTTGGGGGGGGGAGGTTTTTTTTTTGGCGGATCCTGATAATGTATAGCCTTGGTGGAAAAAAAAAAAAAAAAAAAAAAATTTATCTGACTTGATATAACCATTATTGCTCAAAATTTTTTTGCTAGGAAAAAAAATTAGTTCGATACTCTGGATATCAGTGAACTGAAAATATGACCTCAGGAATTCAATCCGTCCTGTACATTTTCGGAAGCTTGGTAGTAAGTAGTCTCTCGTTACAAACGAGTATCTAGTTATAGCGCATAGTATTTTTGCCATGAAATTTATTATAATTACTATTTTGTTTTTTTTTTTTTTTTTTTTTTTTTTTTTTTTCGAAGCAGTCAAATAAGACACAGCTTTATGTTCAGTTTAAAAAAAAAAAAAAAAAAAAAAAAAAAAATTACTTTGGCCTTGAAACTTTTCCAATCAAGGTCGGTTATGCATACTTCGAGTTGTTACTTCTATGTATCCACTACAGTCACTGCAACAAGAGAACTAGATCATGACAAGCCTTGCTTTCCCTTTTGGTATCTGGTTGCCGGGATCCATCACTCCGTACTTTTGGCTGAAATGCGTGGATCGCTTTTGCATTATTTTGGATATTCTCGATGACCTGAAACATTTGAGTTTCATTATTGTTGTAATTATGGCTCTACGGTAGGCGAAAATATTAGGCGAACACCAAGTAAAGAAGCTCACAGCATTCAATGAATTTTGATTTTACAGCTAAAAAATACTAAGATACCATCCCCATACAGTAACTGAAGTTATGATATCATCCTCAGAGCTGCTATTCCTCCCATCACTCATCTGTTGCTGCCTCTCCCTCTCGACTGTGACTTCGGGTACGACTTCCCCTGACATCTAATCTTCCATGAACTACCTCTTGCCTCCTAGGTGGTGGCTCATCTCGCATTACAGCGTTCAATAGGAGATGGATCACGTTGATTTGATGATATTTGAGATCGAAGAGGTGGTTCTATGATTGAACCAACAGGCCTGTCACGAAGTCAAATCATAGTGGGATCTAGAACTTGCAAAAAAGGAGCAGAAACAAGGAGAGTTGTGAACAGTAATTTGGAAAATAACATGAAGTACAAGCGGATGCCTATTCGTAAATATATATGAGCAGTCCAGCTACGTTGGCCAGGAAACGGCGTCGTAATTGAGTCCACTAATTTCGCTTACCCTATTTTTGACTTACAGGGGGTACACGAAGGAAATGGGGGGAGGTACCAGGAGCGTTTACCTAAAATTATAAAGCTAAATTTAACCATATTCCTGTCAGAATTCATGTTTTCTGTTGGCTCGCTAAATCTGAATCCTTGCTTGTCTACATTTACCCCACAAGCAACGCGATGAGTTCATCTGCTTTGTATACTTTATTGTTTTAATGTTATGACTTGACAACTTCGACAATGAAGATAAAATATTATCATCACACCATTTCAGTTATAAAGTGAAGTTACAACACAATGTTTGCACTCAACAAGAAATACCTGAAAAAAATAACCATTTTTTTTAAATAGAGTAAAGACTAGCGAATTGATCAGCTGGAAAAATGTCAACTATAACCATTAATTACCTGGCTCTCATTGCTTGAACTCACCAGAATTTCTGAGCTATACCATCGATAAAGGAGCCCGGGAAAGCCTTGATTAGTTCGTTTCTAATACCAACTCGTTATCTGTAACAATAACACGGAGATTTAGGTCATGAGCCGCGTATACTCTCTGTAACTGATTGACTACCAAGGTGTAACTTTCTTCGTCTTCATTTAGAAGAAAGCCATAGTAAAGCGTTTACCTAGGCCATTTGGCCAACAATATGTAATAGTGATATTTCAAACTTGTTTGTCTTATAGGTAGAGTCTAATGGAGGCTGGCTCGAGGGGAGCCAGGCTGCTTGGATGCACAAAAAACAGAGTTTTCAGATACATTTTTGCATCGATAATTTGAGTTTCGACCTCAAATTGATATTTTTCGCCAGAATTAGCACTGTAGTCCCGAAGGTCTTCAAGCAATACCTCTGAAGGGTTCAGGCCGTTCAATCTCTCTTTCCTCCATTTCTATCGTTCGTTCCAGACATCTCGATGAATAATTATGAGCTCCATTCACGAAGCTAGTGAGGATTTTTTGGTATCGAATTTTGATGCCTTCAGGTCACGAATTTGTTTGTCTCCCTCATCGTTCCAGCGCTGGAGGATGGGATGAGTAAGTGAAGATTCTGAAGGCCCGTGGCTACATTGGGCGCTGGAACTAGCCTCAAATGCCTAGCCTCCATTAGTTAACTTTGGGTTAGCTCGCCACTGGCAAACCACTTTCTGAATATCAGATTTTACAAATTGATGCCCTGTCGTCGGTTTACCAAATCTTTTACACGCCAAAATGATTATAACAATGAATCAGAATATAGCAGCCTACTTGAATCATACTTGTTTTTGTCCTAGGCAACGGTGGCGAAGCTAAGGTAGGTCTAGCCAATTAAAAATATGTATTTTGACAGGTTAGTATTTAGGGGTGGCATGGTTGGTTCAGCCATTACAAAATAAGATCTTGCCCTTAACACGCTCAAATTTATTCCCAATTCGTGAGTCGCTTAGTCAGGATGCCGATCCTCTATGAGGCTTAGTGCTGGTCGGTAGGTGGTACATGGATCCGACTTTCCAGTGCCAAACTTGAGAGTTTCCACAACATTGAGGCCATTGACTATCCTCAAATTGATAATCTGACACCATTGGAATTATATGAGAGCTACGTCCAGAGGATGATCGTAGACATTTTTGATCGAGTTGTAGAATGTAAGCGAGAATGATCGGACTCCTGGCTGATACCTCGACTTAAAATAGGGAATGTGTACAGTAATGTAATTCTCTTTAGTGTAATTAGAGTCTCGATACGGTAATTATATAACGTGCTCGATCGAGTTTTGTGTTAGATCACTCGTTCTAACGTACGCTAAAGAGAGATTTTGCCTGAATAGTATCATGTTAACGAGATATTACTCTATCTTGTAGTCTCTCCTAGTCCATTTATTGTAGATGTGATCAAATTGCTAGCCCGCAAACCCGTTTCCTTGAAAATTATAGACTTCTATCTTTGTTTTTTTAGAGGAAAGCGAATTCATCATGTTAAGCAAGTATAGCGGGAAGGTGCGAGTATTAATATTGTTGTTGAAGTTTCCAGCTCACGGTGAGTTCTGTGCTCGATGAATGTCGAGTATGTTATAGAAGACCTTACGATGGAGAAGGTAGTTTGACAATATATTTGTTTAATTGAATAGATAGTTATAGGGACCAAAGCTTTGGTCATTAATGGCTTTCTAATAATTAAGTATTTCTATCTCTACGTTGTTTACAATCAATTATTGTTTACTCAGACGCATCCCTCTGACAGCGTGATTGTAGCATTAATATTATGTAGCATGACTTACGTCAAATACAAGCCTACATTTATGCATTGCATAACTGCTCTTCCTTCGTTTAGCAATTCCGCACCTAGTGAGTGGGTGGGGATAAGTTTTCGTGAGAGAAATATTTATTTTCGTAAAATTAATGGAGTTGACTACGCTTCTATCGTGAGGAAAAGCTGAAATTTTGGAGCAATAATTTAGATATACGAAAGGGAAGTTAGCGATTTTAATAGGACCGCATCGCTTGATTTATATTTAAAAAATCGTGGCTCAGCCTGAACTATTCCTCTCACCTTCGGTAATGCAAGCGTAAAAATAGACGAGTAATGACAAGTCATGTGAGAGTCATTTTTCCCAATTTGTGAATTCAAATAAAACGGATTTTGGTGATACTTTTTTCCGAAAAGCTACGAGGGATATACCGTCATTTGCTCTCGTTGCCAGAGCAAAGGAGGGCCAGAGTGGGGGGCACTCCACGATTAATGAATGGGATGAATCTGTCTTGCGGAAATCTTGGCAACACTACTGGACGAGGGCAAGATAACCAGCGGCCCTGGTAATATTCAATGGAAGCAGACGAAAGATTGACTTTCCCTTGTTCTTTCTTTGTTCACGGACAGCGACGGCGACGGCAACGATAACGACAACGACAGTTTAATTCTCTGTCCTTAGATTCCTCAATTTGTTGAAAAAGCACCTATCCCCAAGTCCCACTTCATGCCCAACTGACGGCGCGCAAACGAAGTCAGAGATATAAATGCAGCTTTCCTTGAAGCTTTTCGCTAGTTTTCTTTCACAAACGGTTGGTGTTGTCTGTTGTCGTCTAGGCAGATCAGACGAACATCCCGAACGTGCGCAGGTAGATGTCTGTGTCCTAGCGTTTCAGATAAATACACGTTGCCCCAGGAACTAACTATAACATGCCGACATAAGTGTCTATCAACATGGTGCAAATTTCGTCCCCCCACGATCACATCTTGTAATTGTTGCTTTCCTTGTGCTTAGAACAAGATTAAAATCTAAATAAACCCAAAGACATGATGAATCACAGCTTTGTTTCCGATCTAAATCTAATCAATCTAATTTACGTCTACGGTTAGTAGCATTGTGTTTGACTTTTAAAAACCACCCACATTCAAGGGTCCGTCTGCTTGCGTTCAGCGCATGGAGACAATGGATAATCAGGCAAGCGCCTTCGCCGTGGTAGAAAGGAAGAAGGACAGATCTACGTATGACAGGACCCTGCGTACAGCCGTTGGTCATGTTGCTCCTCCCCTTTTTTTAATCACAGAAGAGAGGAGAAAATTACGAAATTAATTATATCCTAATTAGTCTTTTTCTAGTTATTGCTTCATCCCTGTAGCTACGAGCTTTACATTTCCCTATCTCACTCTGCCACCAACTTAAGATAGGAAGGAACCATAGGGGAAAAAAGCTGATAATCAGTCGGTTCTGACGCTGACCAACGACAGGAAGGGTTTGATGATAATCTAATTCCTCGGCCGTACTAACCAGACTTCCTAAACGGTCACTAGTTAGTTCTCTCTGTTCTCCTAAAACGAGCGAGGGAAGGCCGACCGAGTCCACCTCTCTTTTCCATTAACAGCGAGCGAGCGTGAGAGAGTGGGCGCAGCAAGCAAGCAAGCAGCCACCACCGTAATTCACTTCCTGCCAGTAGCAGCACACAGCAAAGCGAGTGGGAACGAGAGAATATTGAGATGCGGTGCTCTGGTCTAGCTATCTAGCTAGCGTGTGTGGTCGGTGATAATGAGATTTGGCCACTATTAATTTAGTTAAATTACAGTATATCTGTCTTTCCCCATCGATATCCTGGTCACTGGCCCCTGCCTGCCTGCCTAGCTCCCTCGGTGAATAGGGAAGGGGAAATAGGAGCGAGTCTAAAAACCTCATTGGTCAGTTTTGGCCAATGAGATTGACTGCCGCATGCCTGTCACTATCTATCTCATTTGTTTTAATCCTTCCACTACGAAATGTCAAGGCTCGGCGTTGTCTACTTTTTTTCTTTTCTATGTTACTTCCATGTTTGAAGTTCCATAATTGTTCCCTTTCACCCGCGTTCTTTTTCTAACTTCGTGTCTTCTGTCTTCACGTTTATTCAGTTATACTCTCTTTTTGACATTTGACTTCGCTGGCAGAGTCAGTCTGTCTGACGCTCACTACACACAATTGTTGTATTCGTGTTCATTGTTATTACCACTTGACTCATTTTACAATTTACCCGCGAACCTTTGAGCTTACCTCCTGCTGGACTTGCTAGTCAGTCCTCTTTGGCGCTGAAATTAACCTTCGTAAGAGAGCACTGCCACCCTGTGTTGTGTTGATTGGCACTGACGCGCACTATCAAAACGAAACAGGTCCTTATTTGAGCTTGCCCTATCTTATTGTTGCTATTTACGCTCTACTACATTTACCTTCGTCTGCCCCACATTCTATCTTGCTGGTCCGGTTTTTGTCAACCTCACCAATTGGCACTGTTTTGCAATTCTAGTGTGTCGATTGTTACTAGTCTATGATGCGGCTCAATATCTTAACTATCCTTTTTTCTCTATTCTTTGCTGCCTGGGCCCAAGAGGAAGTGCCTCCTCCAGGTGATCTCACAACGAAGACTCTGACCTCGACGACAACTCTTACACAAACTGTTACTATTTCTCTTACAGCATCAGTAAAAATGACACCACCTCCAATGAACATTACGCTTCCGACTGGCGCCTATCCAACTGCTTCCAATCCTTCTGTTATGCCTCTCCCTACTGCTACAAAACCAGGCGATGACTACAATGTTCCAACTCCACCTAAAGAAACCGCTACTTTTGTTCCTGACAATGGCGCCAGACATGTGATGGGAAATAAAGCACTTATAGGAGCTGCAGGGTTAATGGCAGCCTTAGCAATATGGTGATGATGGATGGAGGTAATGGGTTATTCTCTATCAACAAAAATGCCTGGGTAACGGAGGAATACTGAAAGTCACTGCAGAATTCTAAAAAAATTCTTCCATTTTAACGCCAGAATTCGCTCGTTCAATCTTTTCATCGGCTATCCTCGTTGAAACCCTTACTTTTCTTCGTCAGAATATTACTTGTGGCTACAATTATTCTAGGTTAATTTTTAAGGCCAGTTTTATTTGTGATCGATTACCAGTCTTTTCATATCGATTCTCTCTCACATAATTCGAAGTGCGATTATGGAAAGCTATATTCTTGTATTATACTATTTTTGTTTATCTTCTTAAATTTAACATGTACTATTGTATTGTATTATTGTATTATTGACGAATTAAATACTCACAAATATCTGTCCACATGACGACCGGATAAAGTAAGAGCGATGAAGCTATTTTGGGCTATTTATGGTTTGAAGTAGTCAAATACAGTGTGGGACTTCGGAGGGGTAAAATAATGAATCTAAAAACAGAATAGTAAGCGAGTCTAATAATCATGCTTATATTTAATGACTCGCTAATTTACTTCCGCGAATTAAATAACGCAGTTCAGATGATTAAATTACATGGCTTAATGTTTCACAACAAATTGTATCAGGATACTGCACTGCTGATATCTAATTGACATTAATTTACCCGCGTTTATTCTGATATTCTACCCATGCCACGCCCCACATTAGTTTTGGTTTCGCTGCGCGCTCACCAACTAAAGTTGGTTCTCACCACCATTTCCTATATTTTTTTCGAACTTCACGCAAAGGAACTCTCATATCTTACCCGAATTTAAATTTTCCAGCTAATAATACACTGATAATCAAGTAGGAAATGTCTGCCAATTTATGAGACATAATTCAGATGCAGACCTAACTGCGGTGGCACGACAATTTCAAGGTCTTCACGTGGTTTTAGTTGCATATTGGGGCATCCCTTAATGCACATAGGATTCGATAGTAATCATGTGATAGACCTACAAGATTAGTTTCCAATTTGGAAAAAAATATAATTTTAATTTTATCAACGTGCTTTTTTAAGTATACCCCTGCTAAGCCTATAAAAAATCAATAATACCTACCCCCTTGCCATTCTTAATTGACATGTTACTAGTGCAACCTCAGAAGCAACACCAAAATATTCTATGAACTCAAAAAAGAGACTCTCCACATATTTAGCCTTTACTACAATATGAACGCTTTCATACTCAATCAATATTGGTCATATCGATCTACTGAGCAGATATATTTATACTATACTAATGAGATGTATAGGTGAAGCCGTGCACAAAATTATCTTCGTTTATGGGTTTCTTTGTTTACATGCTGGTATGCTTGTGAAGCATGGAAGCTCTGGGTGCACTCGGCAAATCCTGATAAGATTTATGTTCATAAGACCACAATGGTTATTGAGTTACTTTGGTGATATGTCATGCACGACTTTCCTCATCGGTAAATGGCATATATATCTCCTTCTGCAGAGTAAGTAGGTTTGAAGCACATATTATCTTGCCTTTATCTACCTCCAAATCGAGGTCCTCAAGAAGAAGAAATGAAGCAGGGCTTGAACAGATTTGCACCTACATTTCGATAATCACACTTCTTCACGCAGCGAGGGTGGTCATGACACGTTAAAAGCCTCGCTAGGAAGCTCTGTTAGCGACCTATGTGCAGTAGTAAGGAAGTCAAAAACTCTTTGCAATCGCCAACGATCAGACTACCTTTTTGGAGCTCGTCAAAGCGAAAATGTGACTTCCATCTTCTCCGAAAAGAACATTTTTAGAGATATCCAAGCTTTGGTAACCCCTTTTGCCTTGAAAAGGAATTTAAATCAGTATGAACTTGTAATCAAGGCACATAAAAAGAGGTCATATTTACCGCCTTGTACAGGCAGGTTTACAAAGACCCTAGGTCTACTATTCTTTCACATGATTGAGAGTAGTATGGCTGACACAAGCAATGGGAATGTCATTAAACTTGAAGATATACATCCTCATAGGCGCATCCAAAAGCCGTCTCGACATTTTACAGAGCCTGAACTTCTAAATAATATAGGTACAAACAACTACTCTACTTCGCTACATGATCCATTACTAGACATAAAGAACCCTCGGATCACTAGGAGCAAACGTCGACCAATGCATTTCTTGAACCAATCGCTGACAGGACAACGACATGGTCAAGGAAAGCGCCAGCGTGCTTTCGAAAACTCAACACAGCGGAACCCCTCGAGTTTCGAATAAGCTGAGCGAATTGATATAACAGAATATACGCAATATGGTCAGCCAGTAATTGTATCTCACGTCTCAAACCAGGCTCTCGAAACTACTGGAGGATTATACATCAACTTTCATGCCAGCGATGGCAGAATTGCTGCTGGTGCAAAGAGATACAGACAAAGCCAAATTGAGCATGGTGAAACCAAGCTTACTAGAAAGTAAAGTAAGTGATAAAATGACTCGGATCTATTACATACTAATGTTTATCAGGCATTGGATGGCGTCGGATTGCATGTGGAAACAATAGTAACAGGGTCTTTATTTATGTAAATAGTGTCTGAGTTACGTATTTAATTTAGTAATTTCCTTGAAGTACCACTATTTTAGTTGAAATTTATGGCGCATGAATCTCTGTACCAATTTACTGCGAATTCGTGACAGAGTCTCAAGATTTCGAGCTCATTCTGTGTTTACAAAAAATGTAGGGATAAAAAAATAAGCGAATTAGAGTAAAACAAATAAATGGATAAATCAGATGAATGGTAAGGAAAATTATTGACGCTTATTTTCGAAGATTATACTTCGTTAGATAATAATAATGATTTATATTTTTTTCACAGTGATAAGCATATTTCAACATCTCTCTCCTTCCACGCTCACGGTGTAACTAAATATCTGTTTAACTTATCCTAATCCTATAATTACCTATTTACAAACCTTATATAAATTTAAAGAACTAATGGCTCAATTTTAGCAGTGGACTTCGAGTGGTCTGAGACTTTATAACGATAGTAATTTTAAATGATTGAATATGGAATGATCTGTCGACGATCATAGTGCCAAAAGTTTTGGGGTCAGTTTTAGCTGACTTAAAAAAATTTAATAAATATGGTCTGTGCTTCGCACGCTCCAACATATTTTACGACCTAATTAGGTAAAGTGTGATTGCAAATATCCGTTCCCTTGATAAATGCACTGATTAATAAAACGTGTATTAGTAGTATTGGGACTCAAAGCTTGAGGCAAAAATCAAAAGAAATGGAAAAGGTGAGTTGAAGTAATTGAAATAAGTTTTTAGTGTTTAATGTAATCTACCTCCATTAGTGATGAAACGGTTATCTATATATTGATTTCTTAAAAATGATCTGTGAGATAAAGATGAAGATCGAGGATTGTTTGTTTTGAAAAATTACCAATATAATGGGGAGGCTAAAAGTATGTTAGGGGCTACTTATTTTAAACCAAGCTGCATAACTGAGGGCCACTAAGGTTTTGTATAATTTTCTAGTTTCTACTAGTACATACAAGGATCCGTTATTATTTATGACCACCCGCTAGCCTACCTACTCGCATAAAATCTTTTCCGGCGTATTTTGTGTTCAAATTTTTGTCGATCTATCACATGACCAGCATCGAATCCTAAGTGGATAAAGGGACGTTTGTAGCAAAACAGAGAGCACATGAGATAAATTTATCGACAATATAGACCCGTGGGACTTCCCACGAGTACATTTAAATGCCTTTTCAGATGAGAAATCACGTCTGGAAATAGTAATTAGTTGGATCATAGATCCAGAATTTTTCGGCCCTCATAATGGAATGACTCCTGCTACTTCACAGGCCTACCGTGTATATTTACCTACACGAAGCTCGATTGCGAAATCTGAATTACGAGGTGGCTCAAATATATCGGAATCTGTTAGTCAGCGATCCATGTAAATAGCCCCTGTAAATGGTTAGTATGTTTTTATGTAAGCGAAGTGTATATAAACATTCTCAGAGAACCTCAATCAGGCCCTTTTGCAATGTGCTGATTACTCTTCTTGAATTTTTATTTCTTAAGGCTACCGTCTTTATATCATTTATAATCCTCCTATAATCTTATCAATTTAAATAAAACTTAAATTAAGATCAAAACTCAATCTTCATTTAAGGTTAATCTGGAACGTGAAGAGTCATCCACTTCGCAAAGTAAGTGAGCATAACATGCTAATTCCCATTCATCCACAAGAGAAACTCAATTTGACTTACAAAATAACAGAAAAAAGTATAAGATTAACAAGAGATGATTAGAAAAGGATTTTTGAATGGCGAGAGATCGAGGAAAATTTCAATACAGTTTATGGTGCCGGTCAAACGACTAAAGATGATGGTCCATGCGTCACGAAATTGACGAAATTAAACGAGCTAGCGAGTATCTTGAATACTGCATCGAATAATTGCCTTAGCTTAACCGGCCAATTACTTCGATTCAGGAATATTAAACTATCGACAAATGTATCAGAAAACTAGGCCTCGATAAAGTCGAAAAATTGGAATCAGAACTTTCTCTACCAGTACTACTTGCTTCTTCCTCTTCTTGAACATTTCCAGCACACAGGATACCAAGAAGACAGCTATGATCAAGCATTCTCGAAAGTAATGCTGGGCAGGATACAGGAAGAACACCAAGGCAAATTCTTCGAAAGGGCACGGACTTAACCTCATTAGCCAGGAGAAACTGCAATTGAAAAGAAAAAACTTATAATATAAAAAGAGTAGAGAAAAGAAAAATTGAATCTTTCTTGACGGTAGAAATAAAGTAAAGAGCAAGGATAGAAACTAAAGAAGTGGAGAAAAGAGTAATGATACACTCAGAATTAAGTATTAAAGAAGATATGATACTAATAAGGATGAATGTACTGGGTGATCTGATCAGGAGTGGTACCTCCCAGGAGGAGTTAGAAACGGCCGCAGCTAATTTTGAGAGATTCTTTAGTAACGAAAATAACTTATCACTAAAATATTTCTTGTACAAAATTTATGTTCCAGATCATGTGTAAATTTTTTAAGGAGAATTTTAATGAGTTAACGACATGACATCATACTTTTGATTATCTTGTCGTTAAGCCAAAACTATCTATGGGGTAGCCTTTCTGTTTCATAATTTCTACCAATATTTAAGTCTCCGATTTCTTCTCGATACTAGGCTGCAGTCTCCGGGGCGTGTCAATTTTGAGCCTCATTTCTTTCAAAGAAGCCCATCGCTCATTCAAAATCCTTATGGCATGTTCATTTCGAATACGCGCCTTTGCTAAATAAGTATTAAGCTTGCCGTTTATTTTAGTATCAGCAGCTAGTCTTTTAAAAGGCGTGATAATATTATGACGGAGTCCGAAGGCGGAATCCATTCAATGGTAAAAATAGCATACTTATTATGCAGTCATTTGTATAGCAAAGTTGACGGACGATCTTATCTGCCAAGAGATATAGTCAATGCCTGAAGTATCTACTGTGATTGATTACAATTTTTCAATCTTCTCAAAAGACATTAGCGTCAGCTATCCATCGATCCTAGGGTAACCAGTGGACGTTAAAATGATGTGTTTATCGCAATCACACACACTATTTTGTGTGTTTATAAATTATTGCTGATGACGATCCCCACCCAGTAAGTTCCAGAGTCTATCTTTGGTCTTTGATCTTTGGTTGGAAGAGGGATACAAGTTCCATCCTTAAAGCCAATACAGCCTGGAAAGCCTTCCTTGAGCATCAGAGCAGGTTCTCATCAAGTGACCTCAGAATCTGTCGAAAGTAGATTAAAATTGCGTTAATTTATCAGAACTTTGGAAAAGAGCCTCGATCATTTCTGGACCAACTTCTTGACGACAACGGTGTATTTTTATTTTCTAGTGTATAAGATGTGTGGGATACACTCTATGTCTCATACCGCAATCCAAATAAAAAGGAGGAAGCTAGGGCAATTCTTTGCTCTTTACGACAAGAGGGCAGAATTTTTGGAGCCTATCTAGTAGCATTCCAGAAACACCGCAATCTCTCTGGACTAACCGACAATGGAACCTTAGTTTCCCTAATGCGTGTAGGAGTTTCAAGGGAAATGCGGACAAGAATTAGCCAGCAACAAAAAGTGACTAAAGAATACATGTGTGATGAATCTGTGGACCTCTGTAAGGCGTGTCAATTACGTATTGATCTTGATCGCCCATTTTCTCAACTCAACCAGACTAACCAGTCCTCACATCAACTAACATCTGGTCAAACCTAACCCTCCCCATCAGGTACTAACATATCTTTGCTCACTTCATATTCTGGCTCACTCTCACAGGGCAGTGACCCAATGATACTAGACGGTGCTAATATTTCTATTCTCGGGCCAGATGGCAAACTTATACCTACAGAGCGAAATAGACGGGTACAATTAAACCTTTGTTTACGGTGTGGAAAGTCAGGTCATCGTGCCTGGAATTGTAAGCCACCGGCCCCAAGAACTTAAATTAGAAGATAGTGTGGACGCTAAGTTAGATTTGTGAAAAGTCTAAGCCATGGCTATAGTCATTATCATGGTCCACCGCAAACTCGGCAATGGTCAATGAATAATCCTGAAATTCTGTGTATTTCCGAAGTAGCCCTTTTGAAATCAATTCGAAACAAAATTCATTCTCTCGTTTTACCATGTTTGCTCCAGTGCAATAATAATACCGTCAAAACTTGTGCCTTCGTAGATTCTGGAGGCAACGGCTTTGGACTCATTGACATAAATTTTGTAAAAAAAAATCTCCTTACCACTCACTAAGTTGCAACAGCCCCGTGTTCTAAGAGTTGTGGATGGTCGAGAATCTAAATCCGGAAAAATTACTCACTTTGCAACCTGCCATATCCAAATTGGTAGCTATTTCGAATCTGCCAATTTCTTTGTCATAAAACTAGGTCAATTTCCTATAATCTTTGGGCACAGATGGCTTAGCAACCACAATCCTGAAATCCATTTGGGTTTAAACTCAATTCGATTCACATCATCTTTTTGTAGACAATATTGTAACAAATCTGAACTTTTATCTAAAAATTAGATCCATCCGATGACCCGAGTCTACACAAAAATTTGACCTTGCATATCGAAAATTCATTCCGTCACCGCAATCCGAAGCCGAATCCGAATTCGTCTGAAAATATAACATTTTCACAAAAGTGAACCTGTACTTGTAACTCGAATCCACCCATTCTCCAACCTATAACATGGGTTTATGGTCTCAACTCTGATAATATAACAACCTCCTACAAACTGAACATGCTTCTGACCCAAAAGGTCTAGAAATAAAAATCATGGATACGACATTAGGGACCGACTCCTCAAAACTTGAAAATACTGAAATATTCGCCTTATCTATGTATAACATTGATCAAGCAATTATAAATAATTCTACCTCAAACATCATGTCAAAATTGCCCAATTGGCTTCATCATCGAGTATCATTCTCAAAATCTGATTCTAGAATAGTTCCTCCACATCACAATATTCATCACAGAATTACTCTCATAGAAGACTTACAGCCTCCGTTAGGCAAATTATATGGAATAACTAGAGAGGAAATAATTACTCTTCGGGAATGGTTTCAGGATAACTTATTTAAGGGCTTTATTCGAACTAGCTTTTCGCCCACGGCTTCTCCTGTTTTTTTCGTTAAAAAGCCAAATGGTGAGCTCCGCTTGTGTATGGACTATCGTATATTGAATGTCATCACGGTAAAAAACCGATATCCGATCCCATTATTATCAGAAAAATTGGATCGTCTATCAAATGCGAAGTATTTCACTAAAGTGGATGTAATATCGGCTTTTAATCGTATTCGAATAGCCGAAGAAGATGAGTGGAAGAAAGCATTCAGAACTAGATACGGCCTCTTCGAATCGTTGTTTATGCCGCTTGGGTTCACCAACGCGCCAAGTACATTCCAAAACTATATAAATAACACACTACAAGGTTATCTTGACATATTTTGTACGGCTTATCTCGATGATTTCCTAGTACATAGTAATTCTCGAAAAAAACACCGGCATCACGTTAACCTGGTCTTGAAAAGACTTCAAACTGCTGGACTACAGCTAGATGTTGATAAGTGCGAATTTGAGGCGACACAAGTGAAATATCTGGGTTTGATCTTATCTCACAAAGAAATTGAAATGGACCCCATGAAAATCGAGTGCATTAAAGGCACGAATGTTCCCAAAAATGTAAAGGATATCCAGGCCTTGGGCTTTGCAGATTTCTATCGTCGGTTCATTAGAGACTTCTCGCTTATAGCACGACCTTTGATCGAACTTACTAAGAAAAATGCTCAATGGGATTGGTTCAAATATTGTCAGGTAGCTTTTGAGATTCAAAAAAAACGAGTTTATCAAGTCGCCAATACTTCGCCACTTTGATCCAGACCGAGAATGTATTGTAGAATTTGACTCAAGTGATTGGGCACATGGTGGTATCCTATCACAGTATGATGATGAAGGTATTCTTCATCTAGTAGCATACTTTTCTCGTCGTTTAAGCTCAACGGAGGTTAATTACGAGATTTATGATAAGGAGCTTTTGGCTGTAGTTAGTGCACTGGAACACTGGAGACTTGAACTTGAAGGAACACTAGAGCCTATTTCCATCTTAACCGATAATAAAAATTTGGAATACTTCATGTCAACCAAAACTCAAACAGACGTCAAGCACGGCAGTCTGAGTTTCTCTCCCGCTTCAATTTTGTTATAACTTATAGACCAGGAAAACAGGGTGGTAAGCCTGACTCTTTGACATGTAGATCGGAGGACCTTCCTCAAAATAGTGGAGATAAGCTTCTTCTATATCAACATAGGACTATCCTTAAGCTTTACAATCTTGATCCCAAAATTATTTCAGATATTCCACAAACCTTATATTCTAATTTCGTTGCCCCCATACAGCTGGAACCAGAAATTTCTAACGCAACAACAATGGAAATTGAACGTCTAATGTTACAAGGATAGGATACAACGAGGATGAAATCGATAAATCGTGTCGCCGGATCAATTGTTATTGAGATCAACAGAGCAAGTCCAGTAGTAAAAACAGTCAATAATGTAAATCTACAGAATATCTATCTACGTGTCTCTCTTTATATACATGTATTCTCTTAGCCTTTACGGTGCGGGTAATTATGATCGAAAATCAAATTAGTATCATCAAATAGTCTGACTCCCTTCGGAAATGGTTATGACTATTCCAACTATACTGGCGCAGCCAGTATTAATTATTCGGGGTAAACCCGTTGCAAATCGAGTATTAAAATATTAACGGGGCCAGGCCCTCATCACTTACGACATCTGGATCTCTCTCGCTGTAGCATAAAGGATAATTGACTTAACTATGACAATTTAATATATGTTCCAGATAATTCAGAGTTGAAGCACCTCCTAATTAAGAGCTGCCACGATCACCCAAGTGGTGGACATCATGGTCGCTATTGGAATACAAGCATTAAAGAAGAACTTACATAAGTATACACCGGCTAAGATTGTAACAGACCCCGGCCTACTATTGTTTGTTTCCTTGGATCTCGCTTAGTGTTGACAAAGGAATAGGGGGATTAGCGAGTTAGAACAATGAAGAGGAAATACTTGGTATATAGTGAGCTCCCCCTTAGATATTAGAAAGATAGAGAGAAATGAAATGAATTTAGTTTTGTTACTGTTTTATGCGCGTACTCTTTTTACATTTATGCTGTTTGATTTTCAGTTCCCATTTACGACTCAACTAGACGTCTGATCTAATCAAAGCTTTACCAACAGTCGCAATAAGGTCTTTGCACAAATATCGCGAGATTATTGGTGGCCGAATATGCTGGATATAATAATTCAATATACTTACAATTTCCATATATGTAAGAGAATTACTCCCTCTCATTTAAAGTATCAAGGCCTCTTGAAGCAATTCCCAGTTCCAGAACGTCGTTGGCGCGATATCTCAGTGGGTTTCGTAGGGCCCCTACCGGAATCTTAGGGCTATGACTGCATCATGGTAGTTGGATGTCGTCTCACTAAAGCTCGTCACCTTATCCCCTGTAATACTACAATCGATGCTACTGGAGCTGCAAACTTATTTATCGACATATCTGGCAACATTATGGCTTCCCTGAATCAATTGTATCAGATCGAGGACCTCAATTCGTAGCAAGATTCTGGCACGCTGTGTGTGAGCGAACAGATTCCAAAATCCTATTATCAATAGCCTGGCACCCAGAGACCGATGGCCAGACAGAGCGTCTCAATGCTATCTCAGAGTGTTATCTTCGAGCATACTACAACTACCTTCAAGATGACTGGGTAGAATGGCTACCTTCAGCAGAGTATAATGCCAATGACGCAGAATCCTAAATGACAAAAGTGTCTCCTTTCTTTGCTAACACTGCTCAACACCCCTGATCCGCAATTAATCTCATAAAAACCTCAAGCACTTCCAATTCATCCGGATATATTAAAAACCAGGAAAACTAGGCAAATAAGTTCGTAGATCAAATGCAGGAGTTAAACAATTTCCTTCGAGAATACATGATAACAGCTCAAGCTTTCTACGAAAAATATGCTAATCGCCATGGATCCCCCCCACTGGCATATCAATTTGTTGACAAGGTATTCTTGAATGCAAAAAATATCAAGACGAAACGAGCTTGTAAAAAGTTTGACTGGAAAAACTTGGGCCTTTTAAAATTATTAAATTAGTGGGTAGCCATCGTTATGAACTCGATCTACAAAATGATCTGAAATTAATTCATCCTGTTTTCCATACCGGCCTCCTTCAGCCAGAACTAAATAATCCAATACTAGGCCAGAGTAGTAATCCGAATCCACCTGTAGAAGTGGACGAATCTGGTGAAAACTTGTATGAAATTGACACCATATTAGGTTCTCGACGAGGATTTGAGCACCGTATCAAATACACAGAATTGTATGAAAATTCTTGGTAGCCTTTATCAGACATTGTCAGTGGTAATAACCAAATTTAGTTGGAAAGGTACCACGAAGAGAATCCTAGACGCCCCAAGCCTACTGTGGAAGAAATAACGGAAGCACTAAATGTTGCTAGATCAAAATCTGACAAGACTTAATAGCGATTAAGATCAGTTGAGACAACAGACCGAGTAAAGGGAGGGCTACTGTCAGGATCTAAATGTTAGATTAGCAAAATTTGGAAATTAGGTTGTTGTCAGGAACTCATTACAAAATTAATAAACGTTGGGAAATTGGCTTAGCATAAAGCAACTATCCCTGTTATAGTTATTTAGTGATTTTGATAAGAAAATACTAGTGTAGCATTCCTGTACTGTATTATTATAAGTAGCAACGGTCCATGTCTTCTTGTAAGATGTGTATCGTGTTGTTGAATTTATCATACCTATTTGAATTAGCTTTAACTTATCTGAATAATCATATATAATTGTTTATAAATAACTAATAAAAACCTGATCCGTGTCAGAGAGGGTGCGAAGCATTTTGAGAGATACCGAGAAGTATTAAGAAAAGCTTCTCGCCGCGAGAATCATAACGGAGACAATCTTCAAGTCTTCCTGTATTAAAGCTAGTTCAATGAATAATTAATATTAAATTCTTATTATCTGAGGTGGTGTCCAGGTCAGATCGTATGGTGCATGTAGCGCCGAACTCATCCCCAACTCGTGGCCGTTTCGCGGTCCTTCAAACCCCTCACGAAAGCCGTAATATCAGTACTTCTAGAATGCATTAATGACTGATACACTAACACATCTAAAAATTCTATCCTCCAATGTGGGCCGCTCCTCATCTGCATACGAGATCGCCCTCCAAATTGCTTTCAATACACATACTGATATCTTGCTAATTCAAGAACCATATATTTACCGAGATTCTCGCAGAATAACTNCCAATGTGGGCCGCTCCTCATCTGCACACGAGATCGCCCTCCAAATTGCTTTCAATACACATACTGATATCTTGCTAATTCAAGAACCATATATTTATCGAGATTTGTCTCGCAGAATAACCCGAACACACCCTGCTTTTGAATGCTTCACTCCTGTGGATGACTGGTCTACCCGACCTCGAGTACTCACCTATACCAAGAAGAACGCAGGACTTTCATTCGAGCAAAACCGCCCAGAGACTTCACTTAAGCTAGGAATAAGCGATATTCTCTTTCTAAATATTAAAGTACCAAACAATCCACGTCTAACCATAGCGAATGTATACAATGCCCCCCCTGGAGCTACCGATCCGGGCGCTGCACTAAATTTCCTTTTCTCCTTACCAAGCGATTTTCCCTTAAAAGATTGCATGCTTGCTGGAGACTTTAACATCCACCATACAAGCTGGCAGCCATCCTTAAGAGGTTCTACGTCACAGCAAGCAGAAACTCTCAACAAATGGCTCGATGCTAAAAACTTCATACTAATCTCAGAAGTTGACGTTCCTACTCATAATCGGGGAAATGTTCTGGATTTATGCTTTGCAACGCACTCTTTATTGGCGATGGGAATTTCATCATACGTACAACATGATCTTGATACCACCTCTGATCACCTACCAGTGCTCACTACTATCCCTCTCGAAACGCGTAGAAGCTTTGCAGAACCAAAACTACGCTTCTCTACAATTGATGAAAAAACCTTTCAGTCCCTACTTCTCTTAAGCACATCTCATATGACTCTCTTAAATAAAAAAAGCCCCTCAAATATCGACAAAAGAGCTGAAGAGCTAATCAGTATCTTACAAAGCTCATTCGCTGGCTCTGCAAAGAAATCTNGCACATCTCATATGACTCTTTTAAATAACAAAAGCCCCTCAAATATCGACAAAAGAGCTGAAGAGCTAATCAGTATCTTACAAAGCTCATTCGCTGGCTCGGCAAAGAAATCCTTTGCCCGCAACACTGGTAAACCATGGTGGGACACGAAGTGTAAAGAAGCTCGGCAAAAATATCGCGACGTACTGCGCACTGGAGTCGCTACTGAAGCTGATAGGAAGGATTTTAGAAGGACCATTAGAGGGGCCAAACGTTCTTTTTACCAAAAGAAAGTTGACGAAGCTAGTAAGGCAAAAGATGTCTTTGATATAGTAAAATGGCATAAGACCAAAGGCTCTTTCCGAACCCCCCCTTTTCTTAATCCACTTGCACCAGATGATCCTCCCGCCCAAACTCTGGAAGAGAAAAGAGAAGTCTTTGTCAAAAATCTTATTTATAATCAATCCGAAGCTCAAGACTTCCCACTAAACATGCCATCAGTCTCAAAAAAATCCATCCCGTTCCCTAATATTATGAAACTAGAAGTTTCAAGATCTATTCTTAGAGCCGGTAACACCACACCAGGTAAAGATGGGATCACTAGTGCTTTATTACGGCTCGCTTGGCCTCACATATCCGAACTGGTGACAGACCTTTTCCAGTCATGTATAGATACTGGATATCATCCGCGATGCTTCCGCTCATTTATTGTAACTATTATTGGGAAACCAAAGAAAGCTGATATGAGTAATTCTAGATCTTACAGACCTATAGCCTTACTTTCTGTTCTAGGTAAAGGACTTGAGAGGCTGATTGCAAGACGTATGGCATAGGTGGCTATCAAATTTAAAATTCTTGCAACCCAACAATTTGGCGCTCTCCCACTTCGGTCATCAGTAGACTTAACTACCTGTCTGACCCATGATATTGAGACATCTTTAGTATAGAGCCACACAGCAACGGTCGCGACTCTTGATATAAAAGGAGCATTCGATGCGGTCTTACCTGGAAGGCTTGTAAACCGTCTTAGAGAGCAAGGATGGCTATGCAAATTATGTAATTGGATTGGTTCCTTTGTAACCGAACGCTCCATATCAATTAGAGTAGATGGTGAGACTGGACCACCCCGAGAAATTAATTGTGGGTTGTCACATNGAGCAAGGATGGCCATGCAACTTATGTGATTGGATTGGTTCCTTTGTAACCGAACGCTCCATATCAATTAGAGTAGATGGTGAGACTGGACCACCCCGAGAAATTAATTGTGGGTTGCCACAAGGCTCCCCAGTCTCGCCTATCTTATTCATGCTCTATATCTCTCCCTTGTTCAGGCTGACGGGTCTCAAAAAGGCCTTTGGTTATGCAGACGACGTAGCAACCCTTGAGTCATCCCTATCACTGCAAGAAAATACATCAAAAATTGAAATAGCCATAAATAATGCGCTGGAATGGGGTCAACAGGAGGGTATAAACTTTGAGCCTAGCAAATCAGAACTAATGCACTTTTCAAGGTGTCACAAAGATAAATTCAAAAGTCCACCAGTGATAACGACAAAATTTACAATATCAGAGAGCGACGAAAGACCCTGTCTCAAATGGTTAGGTGTGCATTTCGATAAGAAGCTCACTTTTAAAAGCCACGCTACAATCCAGACCTCTAAGGCCCTCAAAGTTGCACATGCTCTCCGCTTCCTGGGAAATACTACAAGAGGTATCCCCCCGCGTCTCGCTAGACAAGCTATCGTAGCATGTGTATTACCCATCGCAAATTTTGCGGCTGAAAGCTGGTGGCCTGGAAAAGAAAGAGTTAAAGTTCAGAAGTTAATTAGTAATAAAGTCGGCCTTCATCTACAAGCCTTCGAAAAGGTTTATACCACAGCGGCAAGAGCCATACTCCCTATATATCGAACAACGCCTATCTCAGCACTCCTCAGAGAGTCTGGACTAAATCCTGCGGAGATTTCCCTCGACAACATATCGCAAAGAGCTTCAATTAGAACCCGCCGCCTTGATGATCGACACCCGTTCTATAGAAGAGCTCACAGAAAATTTTCGGCTGTACCTCTGACTTGTTTCGCTCGCTTTCTTTCACAAATTCCACCATCAGAGCAAATCGACCCGATCGTACATCCTCCCTGGAAGATTGAAGAAAAACGACAAAACCAGATCTTACGCCCTGACGTGTCAGCTAGAACACCTCAAGTATGAGCTAGAGATTTTCAGGAATTTCTCGACTCAATACCAAAGAATGATATCACTATTTATTGTGATGGTTCCAAACTGTCCAATGGAAATGCAGGGGAGGGATTCGCAATCTACCAACTTGGACGTCTTATCAAATCGGGGGCTTTCCCTCTAGGAATACTGAGGGAAATTGAGGATGCAGAAGTATTCGCTGCACTCCAAGCTCTGAAAGTTGCGACTGCACTTCCATCAACCCGATTGTCCGAAGATCTCTGGGTATTCATAGATAATCAAGGTGTAGCAAAAAGGCTTCTTACAAAAACGCTGACCCTCACCTCACAGGCAGCATATTTAGAGGCTCTAGAATTTAATAAAAAATGGAAAACTAGAACCAGACTTCCTCACATAACAGATCAGCGGCAGCAATTCCTGTTGCAAGGCGGTCATGGGATCGTTCAAGCCAAGCAGTGGCTGGACCCCAACCTGTTTCACGCAATAAGACTGGTACTGTTGTGGTTTTATAGACGGGTAGGACTGCTCAAGCCGCCTTATTGATCGCTCCTTGAAGTTGATTTATTATCCAAACAGAGGTTTTAGGTCCATACCAGGTCTCGGAACCGTAAAATAGCGTAGCGAAAGCTGTTCCTTGGATAGCTTGGCGAAGAAGATTGAGTTGAGTCCCTTTAATCATATTTTTAAGTCGTTTAATATGATCTTTCACAACTCGACATCTCTGGCAGGCTCTTCGGGCATGTTCTTTGAAAGTTAACTTTCTGTCGGAGACTATGCCTAGCAATCGAGTAGAATCATTAGGTTTGATGAGGGTATTTTCCATCAGGAAAGGAGATTCCGTGTACTTCCTTTTGTTGTGAAAATATTGAAGTTCAGTCTTCGTGCTCTCAAACTGAACACCATTTTCATAACCCCATTGTATTGTCTGATTTAGGCTTGCTTGTAACTTTTAACCACATTCTTCCAAAATTTTTGCTGTTTCTAGTGTTTGAATGTCATCTGCGTATCCAAACCAACCTCTTGAGAGACGCAGAACCGGTTCTATGTAAAGCAGAAACAAGATCGGGGAGACTAGAGAGCTCCGTGGTAGCCCACTTTGGATCTGGAATATATTGGAGGTTGTCCCATCTAGACGAATTTTTGCTGTCTTATCAAGAATAAAAGAGTTGACCCATTTTATTACACTAGTCGGCCACCCTTGCGTCCTAAGTCTATGCAAGAGCCGATTCCGTAGAACTCCATCAAAAGCACCTTTTACATCGACAGTAGCTATACCTGCAACATTTCCCATAGAAATGGAGTCTTTCACATCACATAGAAGAGCTATGGTTAAATCTATTGCAGATCGTTTCCTTATAGCACTACATTGGACTTTAGCTAGGATATTATATTTTAAGGCCCATTACAAAAACCTTCTTGCGAGAAGACATTCGAGCCCCTTTCCTACACAGCAAAGGAGATATATTGGCCGGTAAGATTTCGGCAGAGTGCGGTCTCGTTTTCCTGATTTCGATAGGATGACAATCTCCGCCCTTTTAAAAGCTGTGGGATGTTAACCTAGTTTGATGCACTTATTGAAAAGATTAGTGATACGTTTCCCTATGGAAGGCCACGCAATTCGAAGCACAGAGGCTGTTATTACATCTTCCCCAGGGGATGAAGATTTGATCTCGCATGTAGCCCGAAAGATCTCAGTTTCGGAACATGGCCGCCAGCAAATATTTCTAGTTGCAACTGTCGGAATATTCTGCGGTATTTCCGTATTCTCCTTGTGCCTAGAAAGGAGGACTCTGTGGAGAAGTTCCGCCTTTTTTTCAGGACAAAAGACCTGAGTATCTCCATTCTGGTCTTTGAGAGGAGGAGTGTGATACTTTGATGCGGTGTTATGCCATTTGTATATCTTGTAAACATCTGGTAAATTATCTAGATTTTCTACACGTGACTTCCAATGTTCCATTTTTGCCCTTCTAACAGCGTTTCGGAGATCGCGTTTCTCATTTTCTTAGTGGCCCATTCTTCTTGATTGGCGGTATCTAAATGCAGCCTCTCTACATTCAGTATTCCACCACATAGTTCCTCGGCATTTACTGTTGGCCCAAGTGCAAGCAGCTAGAAGAGCTGTATGAATAGTTTTCACAATGTCCTCAGCCTCAATATCAGCTTCTCCTTCAGTCTGAATGCTTGAAGACTCTTGGCTATGGCCCAGAATTTTCAGAAAGAGGTCTTTATCAAGTGAATTGTATCTTAGTCGACCTATATTGTATGGGATAAGTTCACCACTCAGAGGAATTGTTGTAGCTATTATTTCATGGTCTGAGGTAGTATGAAGATCAAGTATAATCTCACATTTTGCACCGACCAGAGGGCAGAAAGCAAGATCTAGGGTTCCGCCTCTATTATGTGTGGATACATCTGTGGGGTTGAGGAGACTAAGGTGTTTTTCCCTTGCCCAGTCAATCAAAGCTGTTGTCTCTTGAGAAGTGGAAGTACTAAATGAGTCCCACATTGGATGTCTTAAGTTAAAGTCGCCAGCTACAAATTCAGGGGACTCGGAAGTTTCAAGTAATAGTTTTAAGCATTCTCCAGCGTCAATACTATTTATTGGAGCATTATATATACACCACACCCCGAGTCTTCAGCCGCGGCCGCCAGAGATAGCAATTTGCACACAGTCTGAGGAAATGTCTATTACAGTCCGATATGGGTTTAGCCCCTGTTTTTTACGAACGTAAGATAGTGCCCTGGGCGAGTATGCCATTCTGAGAGAGGCGAGAAAGTAGTAAAGTCGAGATGTGATATCGAGCACTTTGCAGAGAGATCCCTTAGAGTCCATGGTTCTAGAATTAGAAGAATGTCAATGTTATTTTCATATGCGACTTTGAGTGCTATATTATGTGCGTTAGCACCTCTACCTACGTTCGCTTGCATAATCCGTAATAATCCTATTCTTTTGAAGTTATGTCTTCTCACCATGATTAGTACATAGTAGAACTACAATCGGCCGCCTCTCCTTCAACGGGAGAACATTCAAATGACTGAATCACTTTTAAATAATGACTTTGACCTGCTTTACGAATATGTCTGAGCTGATCACTGTACAAATGAACAAAGGCTCCATTTTTCCGCTGAGATCGAGCTGGGCAGACAACGTTCTCTGTAACAGGCTAGGGCCTGATTGGTAGCTAGTCTAAAGCCTAGATGACATCAGAGACTAGACTAGATGACATATTTCCAACGCATTTATTTATTTTTATTTATCGTACCGATAAAGAGTAAGGCTACAGCACAGCCTTACTAATTACATCATTCTTTAAAATAATATTTTCATACACGACTTACGGAGATGCCGAAACATCTGAAGAGTTAATTTCACAGATATTTTTAACAACTCAATAACGTCAACAATCATCACAGGCAGCCCTGTATCTTCACGAATACTTTCACGTACTTTCTTTTATCTGCTTTTGTATGAAGATTTATGTAATAAAATAATGTGGAAGAGAGAGTTAAGTTGGAATGATGACGGCATGTAAAGATCTCTCTTGTGAGACTCAGTCAGGGAGTTTAATTGTAGATAAGGGAATCCCTTCTGACTTCTTTTTGTTCTTCACTTTAAGATTATTTGTACATAGCTCTGAGTATAGTTGAATAAACGTTGCTTTAAGACCCTTACATTCTCCGAGTCGTGAAGACCTTTACTGTTAAGGCATTGTCTAGGTTTGCTACAAGGCCCTTCATGTCTTTTTGTGCCACATAGTTTACACATATATTCGCGTGTACAAGTCCGAGTAGATTGGAACCCGAAGCATTTTTCACATATGGGAACTGATTTTCAGTTCTGGATACGTTGAATACCAACTGCCAGACCAATGAGTTGCAGTCGAACAGGTACTTTGTGTGCTTTATGAGATGGAAGGTGAATCCTGACATGTCCCATATCATCATTTGAGTCTTTTGATTTATTTGTCCATGCTATCTGTCTGATGGGGACGTTGTCTCGAATCGATGCGAGGCCAGGTTGTTGAAGTATTAGACTGTCTAAAGGATCTTGAGGTCCGTCGATCGTTTTTACTAATTTAGGTAGTGGTCCAACTATAAAAGTCGTCCACGGTTCCTGTCTCTCCACAGTCGCATTACCAAATCGATTCGCGATGAGATCTTTGTATTGTAGAATGGCTGCAGCTTTCGCCGGCGTTGGTGCTAATATTGCTATACCCGAAGGAGCATGCCAGACATCACACACAAGAGAGGAGTCGGATATTAGTTTCTGAATTTGCTGTCGCAATAGAAATGTATCTGCTTTACGAGCTTCATGGTCTTTATCAAGGCGAATCATGATTCTTCTGTCTTCTTGACTTTGTCCTTGTGGGGATGTAGGCTTAGCTAGGGGCGCTCTTATGGGATTATTAAATGATTTAATATTTCAGTCAGATGTCAGATATACATTGGAGTATGTCACAACCCGTGGTTCCGACATATGTAGTAATATCGGGTTATCCGTCGGAGATGCCGCAGCTGGCACACATTTGTGCTCATATCGGGTTATCCGTTGGAGATTGTTTAATGGATCATACAGAAGTTATTAATACAGTAAATGGACTTTGATACAAGGAGGTTAAACACCATGGAATTCACATAAATACTCTTTGTCTTGTAGCTTAGATCATTTGCTTTATTAAATCTCTATATTCCAAATTCTTGCTTGTTGTGCTTAACTTATTTCACAGTTCATAAAAATTTCCATTTGCAGCCTTTACCGCCCATGAGCTGTTATTATTTTGAACAGAGGTCTTTAAAGTGTGGGGGTCCTCGCTATATTTCAGATATATTTTTTTTCTCCCCGGACAGCACGGGAAACCCCATCGGTAATCAGAGCTAAGAAGCCTGACCCGGCTCCTGGACAATGTATTTCCATCTCCTCTAAATATGGTCCCATGAGGTTAAGTAGGCCTCTAGCCTTTGTCATTAGCGTTGAATTTTTAGTAGACACGTCTTCTTTTTGGGTAGAACTACTATCTTGATTCTTATCCGTAGCAAGCATGTCGGCAGTTCTCTTGTGAGGTATTGTAGAGCTTAAAGGATGAAAGTCGTCATTTTCATTTTCAGGTTCATTTTCAGGTTCAGGTTCAGATTCTATTTCCGCCTCGTCGTCAAGATCCATCGATGGAACTGGAAGTTGGACAGGTGGAGACGCCACAACCTGTGTATCCTGAACGGCAGCAATTCTTTCAGCTACTACGGTTGATTTAGCTACTGGACAAGTAATAGTTGCAGCCAGTGGCTGTGCTCGTCCAGAGTTGTTGACATTTTTCTGAACACGCCTTTTGGGATCCAGAGTCTCGAGAATACCACGCTTTTTATCGCGGGCCGGAGGTGTCATATTCTCTAAATGAAAACATAGCCTTAATTACAGAGGTGACTTATAATTGATAAATTTTTAATAGTGAAATAATGATGTAGGCTATGAATGTAATTTTCTGATTACTAAGTGAAGATCAACATGTTGGGGCTATCATAGTCACATAACCCCCAGATTTTCATGTCTGGATAAAGGGACGACTTCTTAAATACTTCATACATCAAGAGCAAGAGGGGGATATCCAAAAGCCAATAGTGACAAATTCAGCTGCCATAAAACTATAACATCAAGTACAATTTGACTTGTTGATAAAAACTAAGGATAGGGGAGGACGGCCACTATCAGAGAAGAAGCTTGGGAGAACGATGTGTTAAGAAAGTTTTTTATTATATAAAACCAGATCCTAGCGATGGAGATAGATTCCAAGTAATTTCTAATATCTAGGCTAAAATCGTTTTATTTTTTTGCAGGTATGGATCTTCTATTCGTAGTGCTTGCCAAGCTTGATGGAATATGCGTGCCTCTTAGGTTATCTCCTTATCGCTGTAGACACTCAAAATGAGTCATCGAGAGTGGCAGATGCTGGTGCGATGATTTACATCCTCGAGCAAGTTCTGCAGTCTACGAAATCGGTTAGTTTTACGCCGCTGGTTTTCCAATCCGATAATTATAAATGGATGATTTGTTCAATTAAGAAGATCTGGCCCAAAGTTACGACTTGAATATGCTTTTGGCACGCAAGGAGAGTTTTTCGGAATAATCTCTGATTTAGCCTTATCACAGTGAAAAAATATCGGCAGAACTTGCTCGAGGATTCAAGTCATCGCACCAGCATCTGCCACTCTCGATGATTCATTTTGGGTGTCTATAGCGATAAGGAGATAACCCAAGAGGCACGCATATTCCATCAAGCTTGGCAAGCACTACGAACAGAAGATCCATATAGCCTGAAAATTGAAGTAGGACAAGAGAAATAGAGTATTATAAGCTGAGCTTTTTGTCCCATATGTCGCATCAATGGTCATCTTCTTAATCCCTGAATAAAGCACGTTAAACACACCACTGATTTATTTACTTGAGCCACGTATGTTGTAATTTTGCTTTAGACTAATTGTCAACTGCTCATTTAATAGGGTATGATTAAATTGTCTACTTGCTCTCGAAATGACACCTTTCCATTTGGCATCGATAAGGCCTGGCAGTAGATTCTGATGGATTACTTATATCTTCATCTTGAAAGCAAGCATAAAAGGCAAATTCAGATTACTGAAAGTGACTAATTTGGCGGAACCTTTGATCTACTGCCTCTTGAATAAGGTCATTCAGCATACTGACAGCCCCGTTCATTGGACCGAAGTCAACTAGAGCTTCACTAGACACTTCAAGTGAATTGCCACTTGTGATGGGAATTTGCTCAAGGACAAGATTATACGATATGTAAGGTCGTCTGGTTTGGCCCCTGAATCAAGTATGGATCAGAATAAACTCAGGAATAACAGAGATATCTTGCAGATTTGCTCCAATTGTTAATTTCAAATATAAAACTATCCTGTTTATCGAGTTCAGGCAGTAGGCATCAACTGTTAAGCTTAAAGCTCGTCTTGTTTTGCTTGCCCTGTTCAATGACAAAAAATCGCTAGGTTGGCGGAGACATTTACAGGACGTGCAGTCTAGTTTACCCTAGGGCTCCATGATAAAATTTTATCTGAGGGAATATTATTTGATTGAAGATTGGAAAATTGACCGGAGGATAAATATAAACGAAGACATACAGTGTTGTTTGTAGATAAATCAAGTCACGCACGCACTCACGATATAACACATGTTTGTTAATAAGCATTTATTGAGTATAAAGCCTTAGGACTATGACACAGTTGCATAGTTTGCTTACACGTTAGTTGATTTCAATTACTCATTAGGCACGGTCATACTTCAGGTTTCATCTGTAGATGCGACTATGGAGTACAATTGCTTCTCCTTCACAGTTGGTCTCCCCTCAACCATTAGCACCCATGCAAGGATGCTACAGACCCTGGACTATCCAGACAAGCCTCTACTATTTCCTTAACCGCCATAACAGTATCCACCACGCGAAATGTGGTTAGGTAGGTCTGTTGGATTAGAACCAATAATCTCCCGCCCCCAAGTGGTATAGGTGCCTAGGTTGCCTAGATCCTGCTGAGGAGCAGGGCCCGAATGGCATACTACACTACCACTCGACCCACTGTTTGATACTTGTGAGTTCTAAGACATGGAAATTTACGAGTTGTTCATGACATTACGTGCTAGAGCGTTCAGCATGTTAAAATAGTATTATACATGGCACGTATGGATTTATTTACAAGTTGAGAAATTATGTATATATAATAACACTAATAAGCATTCTTATCACTATATTTCTGAGACAATTCTTCCGTATTGTCTTGCATTTTGTTAGGAATTTGTTGGACAGGAGGTTTGCTTTGTTGTACGTTAATTTAAGCGAGATCAAGCGAGAGAGCAAATTGAAATTTTCATCTGCCTGCCCCCAGTCCCCCTTTCCCAACCACCAGCGAAGCCTAGCGGGAGGAGGAACCGGCATATTGTTGAAGTGAATCATTCTTGATTCAATCGACTTAGCTTTTTCGCTAACGTGCCAATTACAAACTTATTTGTTGGTGTTTTTTCTAATTCATTGGGCGAAAGCGATCTAACCATGGATGTTTTTCTTTAGGTAACGAGCTAAATTTGTTTATTCACCGTGTTTACTGTGTTTACTGAATCGAATTCAATTGTGAGGAGCCCTATAGCAGTTGCTATGCCAATAAGTCTAGGGGAAACAGCTTCCGCTTTGATTATAGACAACAAAATTATTACATAATTAATGGAATGCGGTGCATCAGTAATTGCTAAGGCTTCTAGCAATTTAATTGGCTTATGTGCACAAGTAGGAAGAAGATAAATTTACAGGGGTACATAATAACTAATACCTTAGCGAGTTATCTGCTTTGCTATTCAAAACCCCTAAATGTGGTTGTGTGTGAGGCGTAGAATAGTGTGACCAAAATATCTCGTTAGATGGGGTTGTCGCAATTGCCGTCTTTAAACGACTGGTCTATAAAGGGTTCTCTTCAAATTGTAGTTTGTTTGATTTCCACTCTAGGCGACAGCTTTGAATTAAATAGCCTTTGATTGGCCACCAGCTATTAAACCCTGAAGAAATAATTACCAGGGTAAGGGGGGGAGCGAAGCCGGGTGTTGCGGATAAGTAAAAAAATAACATGTAATAAAAATGATCAAATTGACACTGTCAGTGATTCTAGCCCTTGGTCGAAGCAGCTTTTCGTCATAATAAAGGCGAAAGGAGATTCACGCGAAGTATGACTTACGCCTATAGTGCAAGGTACGGCTGGTACGCCGCCGGCAACTCTAATGCATTTGAAGTGTGCAGAGATAGAAGAGGTAGCCTTATGCCTAGTAGAAAAAGAAAAAGAATTGAAAAAGAGCCGGGAGTCAGTGACGGCTTCGAGGTTCCTAAGCGATTGTTAGGTTGCTACTGAAGTCTCACATTGTTACCGGTCTTCACATGCATCTAATTCCAACTCTGGAATATAGGAATATCTGAGCCTCTAGTTGTATCTGACTATATGCAGATTTTGTTATTGTTATGATCGTTTTTGTTGTTGTTGTTGTTGTTGTTATTGTTTGTGGTGGTGGTGGCGATGTTGATAATGCGGGCCCCTGTAAGCTCCTCTCTTTCAGTACCAATGGAACGGGAGTGGAAGAAAGATCCGTTGCATTGGTGAAGAATCCCACCTCGCCCAAGCCTCTTATTTCCCCTCTCTATGTCTCATTTATAGACAGGCATCCTTCTTAAAATACTCAAAGTAAACACCACTAAACAGTACTGTCCTTATTCCTCAGGTACGTACGCGCTTTGAAAACTCGGTTTGGAGATCAATAGCATTTCTTTTCTTTTTATACCTCCAACCGTCAAAGATGACGCAACTTGTTACTGTAAGTCCTTAATGTTCCGCCGAGTCCCGAGAAAGATGTGGTGTATTGAAAGTCCCTTCCACTGCATCTACAGTTATAATATCGATAAATTATATCCAACTCTGATGAGAAAATTAGCCAAAGAGGGCTTTACGGGGACGAGGGAAGTCAAATGTTATGCATCTCTTATTTACAATTCGATAGACGGAGAATTGAAGACGGGCCCCTTTTTTTACTTTTTCTTTCCATTTTCTCTCTTAAGTCGATGTCGATGAGATTTACTGTCTTTGTCGAGCCAAGCTTAAACGACAGATCTCGATGGACGAAGATGTTTCTCGTTATTTATTGTTTCATAATCTAATCCCGGCTACAACAGAAGCAGCGAGCAGCAGCGGTTGTGAATGGGGAGAAAGGTGAAGGAAGGAGACGTGACTTTAAGGCTTTTCACCTTTGAGCCTGTGCTTGCCATTGAAGATACTAGGATAATTAATATCACATCTTTTTATGATCTCCCACCCCTGGTGCGGCTCCCCCTGCCTTTACATTTCACATACATATTCTAATAAAGTATAAATAAGCGAATTTTCTAACTACCCCTGTCGATAGACTAACTTTGATTTGGCAGGCCCGAAATTATTGAACAGAATTATCATTATTCAACATGAAATCGATTCTCGCCTGCATCATCGCACATTCAGAATACGATACAACCAAATAACTCCTTATGTTTCTGCTCTATAGCTCGTCTGCCTGGCCTTGGCTCATGCATATATGGTTGGAACATGTTAGGCTCATTCCAAAAATTACAACCTAAAGGAACTTCAGCTATTTCCTCCGTCCATTCCTTCCGATCTTATATGAGTGAGGCAGTGCTAACAACTCATTCATGTTGAACTCTATTTTGCTTCCTCCAAAAAATATATAGGCCCCCTTTTCAATCACAGTCCCGCTGTAGCAGTATGTGTTGTAGAAGCAATTGATATCCACAAAGGTAAAAACATGTGAGATCACGACATTCAGTAGCACGTGATGAACGGAATGATTGCTGAACACATAAAATGTTTTTTTCTCAAAAGAAATTGGCAAGTGCCCTACTTATCATTGAACAGTTATTTCCTGCTTGTTGAAAACATTTCAGGAATAAAAGATTGAAAGTAGACTGGAACTCATTTGGAAAAAGCTATTAGGTTTCCCTTACTTGTCTCAGATATAAGAGCCGTCAGAATAATGCGAAGACAATTAGGGCCAATTCTTCTCCGGATACAATTTTTTACCTCGTATGCCACACTCGTAAAAGCATTCGAAATTTGACAAAAAATGAGCAAAAAAGTTCCGAGGTTTGGCAAGGTAGATTGAGCCTTCTTGTACAAAAATGAAAAGACTGATTTATCATCTACAGGACATAAATGATGCCTTTCAATAATGCTCATACTATCGCTATCCACTCTTCCCTCTACTATTAACTCTTAATCAAGACTATATAAGGCTGTTTCGCAGGTGACACGGAGACGACCGATATTCCTTTTAACTCAAGTGTCATCCACCCACCAGTGGGATGTAACACTTGGAACAATCCTGCTCGCGTCCCATTTTCACAAGAGAAGCCAAGGGTCGAGGGATCGAAAAAAAGAAAGAGGTACGAAGAGCGAAAGGGAAATGATACTGCAGTTTTCCGCAGATATTGATCATTGTCGCGGAAAAGGATCCACGGATGGATACATATAGGCACACTTGTTCACAAAAAAACCCGGCAGCTAGAAATTCTGCTAGTCTCGTCCTACTACGGTGTTGTTATGAGCGGCTTCTGCAATCATCGAGCCCCGAAAATAGATCATTTGTGTAGTGCATACATCTCGAAAAGGCAAAGTTATCATTTTGTTGTGATCTTAAGTCAACCTCCTAGTTGAACCAATCGAAGTAGTCTGTCGGTGGGAATTTGGGCGAAATTTCCACATCTAGACATAAATGTAAAACTTTTTTCTCAAAAATCAATTATTGACATGCTCCGATTGGGCGGAGTAAAAAGGAGTGGAAGTTGCTTAGTAACAAAAAAGAAGTACATGGAGATTTTCCCTACGAAACTTCTGTGAAGACAAGGGGGAGAAAAGGGCTCGTCATGCAGGGATATTTAGGCTGTCATCTCGAATCGTCTAAACTCTATTGGGAGAATTCCCCCCGCACAAAATCCAAATGCCGCGTAGCTGTTTTTAGTTTAAACAGTAACCGGTTTACATCTCTACCTCTGTAATCGCGAAACTGTTTACCCCGTGCACTTTCGCCCGCTCTTAGCTGCAAAGAATGGGCTGGTGGTGCTCTTGATAAGGGGGTTTATTCAGAGGGAAGGGGTGTTGTATACGTAATTATGCAGTTGTGGAAATGGATTAATCAACCCAAGCTTTTTCTGTTTGAATAAACGTTGTGACATGGACGAGAAAAATCAGATGGCATGTCCAGAAGAGGCCTAGCTCACCCACCTTTAGTGCTGGTGGGTGCCCCGGGTATCCCTGTCGATGTAAAGGCAGAGAGAGGAAATTAGGCTTTTCTGTGTGCTTGCATCCTTCTGCCGGGGTGCTTGCTTCCCCTCCCCCTTTCACACCCCGCCCAGCCCCCGTCCCCCAAACAAAACTACGGCATGAGGAATCGGATGGACAGTTGATCGTGCATCACCTCCCTCCCAGAAAAACAATACTCTGGGTCCATCGAAAGCACAAGTTGAGAAAGAAAAGAAAATCAGAATTATAAAATGTTGGTGGAATTTTAGATTGTTGCATAAGAAGAGCTCGATATGCCCTAACGGGTTTGTGTCAACCGCATTGTGTTTGTTCTCTTATCCTCTACATGCTACATCTTGGATCACATACTTCATACTTTCTCTGTGACGAAATCAATTTAGCCGCCTCTCCCTCTCATTAATTCTAGTTGCTAGAGTGATAGGCCTACTTATCACCCAATCAAATCTTCAGCTTTGACTTTGATTTCCATCATGAGCAGCGCAGTAATTTCGAGTCGCAATCGCGATAGTTACATAAAACGATACAACGATAGCACTTCATTCATTTGCAGGCCACCGTCTGTAATCACTGTAGAGCATCTCGATTGTCTCTCCGATAATGCTCAAGACGTAAATAACCTATCAAGAACTGAGGATGAATCAAGTGATCCAAGTTTATTCAATCACCAAGCTCCTGATTATGACGCTATTTTCTACGGTGATTTTCACAATTTTTGCGAAGATGATGACAATGATGGATCATCTATTAGTTCCATCCTAGAAGCTTTTACAAGTACACTTGCAACACCACCTTCAGTATCATGGGATTATGGAAATGGACAATTTGCTACTTTTGACCACCCTATACTTTCTTCCTCATTGTCAATGAATAGAAGAGAGGAACACAACAGCTTTAAAAGATGCAATTCTGTTAGTCAGCTGACACCAAGATCATCATTTTGTTTTCCTATGGTTGCAACATGCCCTGCGTCTTCTTTAAAAATATCATCGCATCGCCCAAACAAATCATGGCCAAATCGTATCTCAAATTCAGCATCATTACCCCTACTCACACATCAAATTCCAATGACCGTAGGTCCCAAGTCACGCACCTCCGACCTTAGTACATGTGCAACACTCGTGTCTACATCACCTACTCAGAGCACGTTTGAACGCAAGTCATTTTATCCTTGTGGAAGATATACTACTCCAAGTAAATTCGGCGAATATAGAGACCAGATTCAGACACAAGGATCTAGTACTCCAAGTAGTCCTGGATTTTCTATAGAAAGTGAAAAGAGTAGTTGGGAGAGTGATGATGACGATGAAGATGACGAAACTGATACAATTAATAATGAAGGCACTTTCGCCGACATGGGATTAGGCTGGCCACGGTTTAGTCGTATCCAGATGCATGATATAAAACGGAAACTTCGCATTAGGACTTCGAGTCTTGTACGTGAAAACGATGATATAAGTCAAAGTTATGGCAAATGGCATGAAGCTATCCGAAAAAGTACAGAGCGAAAAAAGAAGATGTCAAACGTGCTTCGAGGATTTTTACGGCTAAAAGTTCCAACACTAGAATAGAATTTTATAACTTTCTTTCATTACTATTTCCCCCACCCTCTTTCATTATAAACGAAAGAAGAAGAGGATGATAATCTACGTCTTTAAAAACGGAAAACATCTATTTTTTTCGATAACATAAAATATGAAGTCTGGGCATAGATAAAAGTTTGAATTGACTTTTAAAAAATATATTACAAAATTAACGTAAATTAACGTAACAGGAATTTGTTCAAAAATCTCCGTTATATAGAGAATATGTCTACTATATGCGTCTCAGATGCTCGATCCTATTTATTAATTCCCTTACATACATTGGAACATCTCTTACTTCGCTTCGTTGCTTGACGAAAATATATACAAGAATAAAGAATATCCACAATCAAAAGACCAATAAAGAGAATTTCTTTGATTATTCAATTAACGTATATATCATCGAAATTTTTTACTTTTTTATTTGTCGAGATCGAACCTCAAGCAATCTTTCTTTGTCCATCTTAAGAAAAGGGACAGAGCCTTTCTTCAAGTCTATAGAATCTTCATGAAAGACACCTGAACATACATTTTTCCTTTTTTTTTAAAAAAAAAAAATTCTTGTTCCAGAACTATATGTTGTAGTGGTTTATGGATATTTTGTATCATCACCACAGGATGAACCTTTGCAATTGTGCGATTAAACAAACTTCCATACAAGAGAGCCTTGTTTTTCTTTTAAAATTTCCTTTTTTCGAAATACTTAAAGTAGTGGATAAAAATTATAGTTATGGGTCAATGTTAGATGAAAATACATAGATGAGATGATTTTTAAAAAATACAATATATATAGATATAATTATAACCGATAACTAAATTTGTTAAATGATGTTTCATTATAAAGTTTTATCATTAAAAATGTCTAAATATTACTCTAAGTGAGTTTTCTTATCATCATTTTGATAGATGAATTACTCCACTACCACAGTAGAAATTCAATGCGGGTCATAACGTTGATCATTCGTTACAAGGATTACTCCCTGCTAGCGCGAATCTAACAAAACTGCAAAATACTTCAATCCTGAATTATAAGGTTAAGCTGTGCATAAATCGCTTCCCTGTCATTTTCAAAAAAAACTCCTTTGTCCTTTGACGGTTTTACTTTCGACCCCAGCTCCTTTGAACATCAATTCAAACTACCACCCATACCACTGCTTTATGTTTTGTTACTGTTTAACCTACAAATTAATGAAGTCTAAACAGTGAATTTACCAAAAAAAAAGATAAAGTTATAAAGTCGTTCGAGTTACTAATACTATTTATTGATCTCATACCTAACTTTTAAATGAATCCTCAAATCTTATTATCTACTTGTTCACTTCAAAAGAAACACCGATTCCTGAGATAAATTACTTACCCTTGTAAAGCATAAGACATCGAAAAAAAAAAAATTTACTAATCAGTAGCAAATAACTTCTTCCAGACTTACATGCTTTACGATGCTGTCAAAAAACCTTTCATCAGCCTAAGATATCTCAGCCCAGGCAAAGTCCTACACCCCCCAAGGGAAAAATGACAAAAAAAAGGCAAAATTACACAGACTATTTCTTCCGAAGATGTCGACGAGGTAATTAAAAAAAAAAAAATTTGTCACGTTCGTTTTTGGTCATATCAAAGTATGACATACCTCGATCTCGCAATTGATTCATTCGGATATCTATCTAGATGTTGGTGAAAAAAAGTTTTTATTCAAATAGGAACCTTAGAAAGAAAGGCTATCGGCACTATCACTGCCTGCCCACAAGAAAACCTTCATTCTCTGAACAAACTTTCTAGGAAGCATGGAGAATGAATGAACCGAAGTTTAGACGAACGTTCGTTCATTTTATTCGTTGAAAGTAAATTTTTTTTTTTCTTTCTTTCGGAATTCTTGAAAGTATTTTCCTTATATGTACTTGTCCATATTAGTGGAAACGTTGCATTAGATTTAAAATGAACGTTATTTTAACTTCCTTTGATGGGTTTTGATCACTTGTCGATTTTTTTTTTTTTTGACGCTAAATTTATCACATGCGCATTCTGTTTTGATACCAGAGTCACGTGAAGATCTGCAGAGAATTTGGCCGATTGGCCTCACATTTGACGTGACTACCAAATGGTCACGGTAGAGATCGTAAGTGGGTATAAGTGGGGGGGGGTATTTATGGCTTGAGGGATCATTCAATGCTAGTGCGGAGCTAGTAAATTCTAAAAATATTTTAAGCCTGGATTGGATCCTAAGGCAAAAATGTACACAATTGATTTTCCATACAATTTCATAACTTTCGTTAGCTTATCCTCATTGTCGTACACTTACTCAACTATAGTTATCTTCACCCTAATTAGTAGCTTATCCACTGCCCTAAATTTTGTCCCTACACAATAGATAAATTACAGTTGTCGAGTATCTACATTTATTAAGTTATCAAATCTTATATATTTATACTATGGTCGAGCACTTAGTAGGCAGAGATTGCATTTTGGAACTGATTACTTGCGCAGATGGATTCTTCTCAGACCTTACTAACTTTCTACATCTCAACAGAAGCATTTTTCTAGGATTAATCTCCTTTAGTAAGCTTGAGACTGAAAAACTACGAGTCAGTACTAATGGATTCCATCAGATTTACGGGCTTCGCGGTGCTGATAAAAGTCATAAGGAAATTAATAATCAGTTAAAATTATCATTTGCGTCAAGTTGGCTGTGCATTGCGCCGCGGCAACGTCACGCCAAAGAAAAAAAAGGTCATTTGCCAATTCTATATTCCGAAGATTTCGACGAGAAGGATAGTTTTGTAAAGTTATTTTTCAATAAATTGAAGAATGATAAATCTCGAACTCGACGCTGGCCCTTTTGGACATTTAGGTGTCAGTGAAAGGGTAATTCAGAGTGAGCTTCGGAAAAGAGATCATCGGAGCTACCCTGCACTCAGGAAATCTCTGAAAAATACTATAAGATGATAGTACCTCTAACTGATGAGACGGTCTCTATGCGGTTCAGCTCTCCATGATGCAGGACAACACTCCCCCTCACGCAGCAGCCAGGACGATGGAAGAGATGGGGGAGAGAGTCATTACTGCTCTTTCTTGGCCTCCTAACTCCCCAGATCTTAATCCGATAGAGGCTGTTTAGGATAAAATGAAAGATTACATTCAGTTCAACTATCTAAGTCTGGGTAGCGGGAAAAAACGATCTCAAGATACACTTCGACTGGTTGTGAAAGAGGCGTGGGACTCTGTGCCCTCTGAATACTTTGTCGAGCTCATTGAGGCTTTGCCGGCCAGATGTAAGGCGGTTAAAGATGCTGATGGGGGCCCGACAAAGTACTGAGGACTGAAGTTTTTATCTGCTTTTGTTGATCCTATTTGTAAATCATTGTTTAGATCTTTCACTCTGTTTTCGAGATGTAATTTTTGATGGTATAATTGCATAAATATTTATGCAGCAGATCATGTATGGATTAGGCTTAAATTAGAAGAATTGACCCACCTACAATTTCTCTGTTGGATGAATTCACAATACATTTTTTGCCAAGAAATTTCATAAATACGGGGAATAAATTCTATTTGGTAACAGATCATTCCTTATTGGGATATGATCGTATCGCTCATACCCCTACTAGCGGCTCCACCTACAACTTCTACCGTGGCTATAGGGTACGAACCTCCAAAGAGGCGATTCCCCAGATACTTATACCACAATGAAACAACGCTAACTACAAATATATTGGCTCCTCTGCCCCACCTACTGATAATTAAATTAGTCGAACTAGGGAACGAACCGTGATAACTTTCATGATTTTAAATAGTGTAATGGGATTGTAGTTAATGTTTTATTAATATTTTTATTTCCTCTATATGTTATGTTTTATCACTTGAAAGCAAGCTGATTTGGCCGAGTGGTCTAAGGCGATGGTTTTAAGTCTTGATGATCTACATTTGATAGCAACACCATTATCGAGAGATGCGTGAGTTCGAACCTCACAGTCAGCACATATTTTACTCTTTTGAGAGAAATTATGTGTGGAATGTTTTATTATATCAATCAAAGCACTAATTATGGCGTTCTTAACTATGCACACACAGCCTTTAAGCCCGTTCAATCGAAAATTGAATATAATTTTGTAAACTGATCGTATTACTCTACCTACCTTCTTCTCGACCACTTTTGCCGGTTTATTCTGTCAGCTTAATATCCTTTATGATAGAGTACACATTTTGGAATACCACCAACGATTGGATTGAACCAGAAGATTTTTTTCATATCATCAGTCACTCTCTAAAATAAGGTTAATATTGGAGAGTACCTTATCAAAAGGATATGATTACCAAAAATGGATATGAACAAAGTGAGGCGAAATTTTACGATTACAACACAATAGAAGTTGATTTACATGTGTAAAAATTATACGCTATGAAGAGGCTAAATTCTATGAAACCTGCGTTGTGCACGCACTGAAAGACTTAAGAGACCAAACTGAAGATTTTTGGACTTTACTAAAAGAAGACTAATAAGGAGTTACGTTAATCCATGAAGCGAGACTATAAATGACCCTTTATAGTAAGGGGCCAAGAATCATCATTGGAGCAGAAGGGTAGGCACTCTAGATTATATATAATTCGTGAAAAATAGATATTAACCAACATGTTTACTCTGCAGATCTTTCTATATTATTTACTATTTCATACCCGTTTTCTCATGGTTTTTTTTTTTCTTAACCATACCAATTTAGCTCTGAATAATTGCACAGAAGGATGTGATCGTATTTTTTTGGCCTATTCGTCTTAAATTTGTCGCTTCGCAAAAAAAAAAAAACAATTCTCTTTGCAAAAAGGGTGTGTTTTCACGACTGTTATCTAAAAGTTTACACTGATTCTGTATGATTTAATATTTGTATTACCATGCACCTCGGCACAAAAAAAAGGACACACTTGCGGTTCTTACTATTCTAATTGGGAATATTTCTTTGGTCGCAAAAACACACGTCCTATATCAGTACCCAGCGAGGAAAAAAAAAAAAAAGAAGGTGGGATGTTACGAAAACCAAGCTAATTTAATGTAATTAATACATTGTACTGGAGTAAAATGGAGAATCTATTTTGGTGGGCTATAACTGTGATATATTTCTTCATATTCCACTTAAACAATACCCCTTTTACTAGCGACATTCACTGTATATAATGATCGTCAACTTAGTTAATTATAGTGTTTCATCGCATCTTCAACCTCGCTTACCCCTGCTATTCTTTGGTTGACTAATCACACTCGCTTATGGACTCGCCTAAGTAGGGAATATCGGTTAAACCGTAACGTAACACGGGGAGACAAGTTGAGCCAATGCGTCGGCTCATCCTCAGACTACTCTCTAATTTCACGGTCACTCTGTGGACAAAGTATTAGCGACTTGCTATAAATCCATTTGCGTATATATTTCGATTAATGGCTATATATAGATATTTTTCAAGTGTTTCATAGCTTATTACGCTCTTGAACGAAATTCAATACTTTACATTATATCGCTGAAAAAAATTGTTCAAAAGAGAATTATTTTACATGAATTACAGTAAAACTTCTCTTCACATCAAGTAAAAATTAAACATAGGAATAAAAAATTTTTTTTTTTTTTTTTTTTTTAAAAAAAAAAAAAGGGGTTTTAGTGGAGATGGTACACTTGCTGGGAGACGAGATCTTTCTTCTTAAGACATCAAGATAGAACAGCCCAATAATTAATGAAATGTATTGTTTTGAGAGCTTCTACAAAAGGTAAATGCTCGAAATTATTATATTACAAGGTTCATATTTTTTTCTTCCTTAGCCAAGAAACTTTCAAGCAAACACTGAAGCGTTCCATTTTACTTTACATTCCGTATGTGCAAAATCTAGCTTCTTTTGAGAATCCCCTGTAAAGATAGATTTCGGTCAATTCTGGATCTTTTGAATGGAATTTAATATATATATAATTTTTAACCAAAATATGAGTTGCCCATGGAGCCATCTTTTTGCAAACAAATGGGTGTGTGCATGAATATAACTTTAAGTATGTTTCTGTTTTGTGAAGGGAAAAAAAAAAAAAAAAAAAAAAAAAAAAAAAAAAAAA
>QVIK01000042.1:0-35536 GCA_003957845.1 Oidium heveae | reverse complement strand
AAAAAAAAAAAAAAAAAAAAAAAAAAAAAAAAAAAAAAATCATGGCCTATTTAGTGCACCCCTATTTTTGCCCCAAGAGTTGATAGACAAATTAGTTAAAAAATTAGAGATTTAGACCAATCAGCGCTCTAGTAAGTTATTAATCATCAGTAACATAGCTTGGATCAGGTTGGCAGCAGCAGATACGCTCACTAGAAAATTCCTCCCCGTCTAACAACTTAGTTAATGCAACTCAGTAACTGAAAGTTAACTCCGACGATATCTGAAACAAAATTATGTTGGTAGATATAATTAAAATTTGTGTGAATGATACTCTATCCTTAATTGCAAGGCGAAAACGAAGGACTATTCACAACATACCCTAGCTTTCATCGTAAACAAAGTCTCTCTTCATCAATCAGAAATCTCTGGCCGGCAACTAAGTCGGCTTTTTAACATCAACCGGTCTTTGTAATCCGAGTCTCATGTCTACGTATGCTTTGCCACAAGGGGGAGAGGTGGGGAACTATATTTTGATTCTGAATAAATATGATGGCTGAAGCACCCCCACCAGCCTTCTTTTATTTTGCAAGTAACCCGCCATCTGCACTGCTATAGATGTATACATGCGTTGCTCGACATTGGTCCTGCATGCAGTTCATTCCACATGATGAGCTGAGATGAATAACAGAGATACAAACGTTAACGACGGCAATGGAAGTCGGTGTGAGTGGCTCCACGATAAGAGATATGGAGTAATCAAGATTGAGCAAAGCATACTAATTATGATACATAGATAACTTACCACGGCCAAGAGCTGAATCGCGACCTCGTGCATTACAAGTTTCGTGGCTTCAGGATGATTGCTTTTCCAACAGCTCAAGTGCATCGAATCCCACTACTGTGATTAGGTATATTGGTCCTGATGAATCTTCTCATCAGTACTCACGGAGTGTCTCTCAGCCTAGTATTCCGACTCGCAGAGCATCACTCAATCAAAGAAAATTTCAAATACAAAGGATCGCTACTGGATCAATATCTTCCGAAAATGGGATATCTAGTAGTGATCGAGATTCATCCCATAACCAAAAATATGAAACTACTTTTCATAGACAGAGAGATTTGTTACCGCAAATTTATGAGACGCCTATTTTACTGGATGACTTAACTCTTGATGAAAATACCTTGGATTCGGAAGAGACAGACTTTAACACCAATTCCTCATCAAATATCGACAATACGCCCTTTGTCCGATTTGCAATAGAAAAATTGACACGAGCTGAAGATCTTCGAATGACTTCTCCCGGAATCCCTCACTCGGTTCCTGGCTTGAATGTTCATCCTGTAAGGCTATCTTTGCCCATTTTTGAACAAGTACGCACGCCTAGTACACGAGAGAGAAACAATTCCAACATATCCGATAGACCAGCGAATTACTTCAGTGGTAATATAATATCAAATCAAGGAAACCCATATCTAACACCAGAGAGAGAACGTGAAGGTATGGCCTTAACAAGAAAATATCGTTCTCCTCCAAGTCCTGGCCCCTCTCTTTCATTCTATCCCAAAAAACAGCCTGAGAATATGCACCACAAAAATCAACCTGGCTCTGCTTCATTATCATTGAAGAAACGAAATGTTACCTTACTTCCAATAGACTCAAATTCTAACATTTACAAGACAAAGCCTCTCACCTTTGTTCCATGGGTTCTAAAAATACCTTCAATTATGATATTTTCACTGATGTGTATAGTAATGATAGTATTGCTATTTTACTGTGCAATTTTTTCTGCTCGGCATCACAGTATTAATGTTTGGTATAGAAGCGTGTCCGGGAAGCAATGCCTCTTAATGAAATATACCCTATCGATATTTGCTGCTTTAATATTTTTATATTTACAAAGCATCATATGTGCTATCATTAGAATAATGCCTTTTGGTACTATGGCGTCAAATGTTGATACTCTAAGTAGATCAAATGCCTTTTTCGAAAGAATCTATCCAAAACTTTTGCTACCTGCGAGGGTTGGAAATTTCCAATTAGATATTTGCTTGTCTATATTTTGGCTATCAGTATTCACGATTCCACTTCAGAGTTGTTTATTCTCTGTCAATGTAACGACTTCCGGTCAATTCTGGGTGACAGTTGAGGGTGTTGCATGGACTCTAATTATTATATATACAGCTATTCTTTTAGCTTGCATGGTATCTGGATATTTATTCTTCAACCGAACTACAGGATTACTATGGGATCCAAGATCTTTGGCGGATATTATTTCTCTTTTGCCAAGAAGTAATGCCCTTCAAGCTTTTTCGGGCTCTGATATTTTAGAAACGAAACAAAATGTTCGACATAAGTTAGGTACACAACGTTGGCGGCTTGGTTATTGGAAATGGCAGAATACTCCGTCTGAAGTATTTTATTGTCTCGGCCAAGAAGAAGTGGACCAAGAAGCCGAACCTGCCTCTACTTCTGTTCGGGCAAGTCGACTGCGAGATCGTCTATCAGATTTGGTTAAGTTTAAGTTAATGGACGTGGAAAGAGGTGCTCGGTGGCATAATAGAGAAACCAGATACCGCTTTATACCTTGGTATCTTCGGAACCCTTTTGTTTTGCTTTGGCCAGTACTTGGGCTCATCCTGTGGCTTATTTTGGTCATTGTTTTGTTTCTTCCTAAGTTAAATATACAAAAAGGCTTCGTGCCGTCAATGGGTGTATCGGTAAACAAGGCCGAGTTCTCTCTGGTACAATTCTTCATCAACTTCGGTCCATCTATTGTAGGAATGTTGCTGTATCTCCTATTTCAATCAGTCGATATGAGGCTCCGTATCCTTAAACCATGGGCAGAACTCTCTAAATCTGATGGAAGCCCCGCAGATGAGTCACTTCTCCTTGACTATCCTGCTGCTCCACCTATTTATGTTAGTCTCTCAGCTTTTTCAGCAGGTCACTTTCGAATATCTTTAGTTTCATTTCTTACGACACTTTTCATTCTTCTGCCCATACTTTCGGGTAATCTTTATTATCCTAGCACTGTCATTCGAACCAGCGATATTACGATATTGCCTGATAGGAGCGCTTTGATTACTCTTGTTATACTTCTTGGTCTTTATGTATTTGGTTTTTTTATTTTTACACGCAACCCCGATGGTATACATCTTCCACATGATATTTCCTGCTTAGCCGAGATCATAACCTTTGTATACAATAGCCATATTCTTGAAGATTCAGCTTTCCATGACGTACGCTCTAAAGTTGATCTTACTACACGTCTCATGGCTGTAAAGACAAATTTCGGAAATTTCGGAGGTTGTGTCAATCGTTGGGCTTTTGGGGTCTTCAAGGGAAGAGATGGAAACGATACCTTCGGTATTGAGCGTATAGGTCGGAATCCGGGAGTTGGGCTAATGATTATGAGCGCTCGATAATATGATGATTATGATAATGATTTCTATGATGAAAACTAACGTTTTTAGCTTTATGATGCCTTGAGTCTGTTTTTTTTGGATACCGAAGTTTGATGTTAGCGATGAAAAATAATGTGTTTTAATGATATCAGTTTTTGTAAACTTTTTGGTGAAGGGTTTTATATGAGAAATTATATGTATAGGGAACGGATGGAGTTATGGAGTGAGTGATAATACTTTGTTAAACATGTTATGTAAATTCTAGCAAGACTTTTGCAAAACAGTCATGCATAATGAATGAAGCTTTATGCTGTCAATCTCAAAACCCAATTGAATTGCCTTGCCAACTTTGCTAAGTAATAACGCTCAGCAAGTGATTCGGGAGAGGGAGTTTTCCTGTTTATAGGATCTTTTTGTGTTAGCCATGTACAATTAGTGCCTGTGTGAGCTATGAGGCACATAATAGAAAGAAAGAGACATGATCTGAACCTTCTGGACATGTCTAATTGATATGAAAAAAAAAATACATTCTCTAAATAATCCTTTGCGAAAACTTTGCACCAAAAACCATACTGCCAGTCAACTTTTGCAGAGCATTGTCCACTGAAAGACAATTCTACCGATTTTATTACTGATAGGCCTAATTTTGTCAGCCGTTTTCGAACAAGCTAGATTGTGAACAAGGATAAACAAATATTCGCTGGAATATTATTCACTAAAAGGTGGCATTTTTTATTTCTTCTTATTTTAATTGGAGAAAAATACACACATATAAATTCAGATACAATGTACATTTCGCAATAAATGATAGAGCCATGATTGATTTTCTGTGGTTAAGAGCTTTAGTTTACTTACATTTCAAGAAGAGAGATAGCTACATAGATTTAATTCACATCAACTGTTTATACATCTTTTGAAGTCGTATCCTTGTGAGCCACAAAAGCTGCAAGATCGTGGTATCTCCCATCTTTGCACACCTTCAGTTTGACTACTAACCTGTATTTGGCCGCTTAATTATTGCATATCGTTTAAGATTTTGCCAGCTCTGCCCACTTGATGAAGGTCGATTTTTATTTTTTGGGCAGGAGGGGGTGGATCTGACGTTTTAAATGCTTGTGGTGTTCTAGTTGCAGTGCTCACGTAATCCCCGTTTCTCACCCTCCAGACTCTTGGAATATAATTCTCAAACTAATGGTTCGAGTTACTGGATTCCCTGACAATGTCTTATTGTGCTAGCCTTAATTTCTTAGGTATTGAATTTAAGATATGACGGTGTATGATTCCTCTAAATGCAGCAAAAATTGAACCTTTCAGCTGGTGAGGTATGATGATCTTACTTTCTTATTTGACTTGTTGCCGAATTTAACTTGTAAGCTAAGTTAAAGAAACATCAGCTAGGTCAAATCTTGATGACTGTTGCTCAAGAACTGTTAAATATACTTTAATCTCATAATTGAGATGTACCTTATGTCATAATCCACGCGTCACCATTTATAGCCTTATGCTCTTAGCTAGCTGTTAACCCGACAACGATGTGCTAAGAGTTCCGCTTAATTAATTTTCCCTATTGGTTGAGCAGCGAGGCTAAAGCTACTTAGATTTCAGTTCCAAAAATTATACTGGGATTTAGCACCTATAAACAATTAGTAAAGCCTGATAGAAAACAAGACGAACATTATATTAAATATAGATCTCTTCAATTCTCAATACACATTGTAGCGGGCTCTACAGGAGCTATTGTAAAGATAATAATATAAATCTCAGTCTCCTTATCTTATTTTAACAAGATCTAGCAAATGTTGCGTTTAACATGGACCTGTATATTAGCAGGGCCTAACCTGAGGCTTAACTAAAAACTTATCGAAAAACTTTGCCATTTTGATCGCATAAGATTTTTATAGAAATAGTAACTTCTTATTAACCCTTATCGTGGAATATGATCAGTCTCATACTATAAAATATGCCTGACCTTGAAGCTGACATCATTTACGACGGTCCTGCACCAAAAAGACAAAAGCTCAGTAATGTAGAGGTACAACATGCCTCTTCCCAACACTCGAGATTATTTACGCCATTTCGAGTTCGTTACAATCATTCTCCTCCACTTTGTTTTAGTACTAATTTTGATAAGACTATTGGCCTTGTATCCTCAACATGTGTTCCATTTACCTCAACTCTTCTCGGAAAAGATAATTTTCAAATAACTACATCCGTTGGAAATTGCCTGCAGACTTATTCCCTCAAGCGAGGTCTTCAGTTAACTTTCCTTACTCGGCCACAGACTCCCGAAAAAATTACTGCAACTTACGCATGGAGGGATGAAGTATTTGCCGCTTGGGGAGGACCAAACACTACACAAGGTCTATGGGTTTTCAAGCGTGGGAAGAAAGTAGCTGAAATAGATATACCCAATAATGTAAATGAAGCTATTCAACAAATCTTAATCTTTGGCAGCTGGATTGTGGGATGTTGTTCAACAAGGATCGAAGTTTGGAATTCCGAAACCTTCGAGCATTACACTACATTATACTCTACCAAAACTACTAACGATGGACATGAACTTTCTGGCGGTATTTCTAATATGCCCACCTATTTGAATAAGATATTTGCTGGTAGAAAAGATGGTTGTATCGAAGTTTGGAACGTTCGTTCGGGAAAATTAATCTATACTATCCCTCCACCAGTCCCCAACTGCGGTGCTATTACTGCTATTCAATCTACGCCTGCTTTATCTTTACTTGCCGTTGCATACTCTAAAGGACCATTAATCATACATAATGTGAAGATTGATAAAACCATCATATACCTTAATGGAGGTAGCTCCGTGATCACGTCAATTTCGTTTCGAACTGATAACCTCGGTGCAGGGGAGGATGGGAGAAAGCCAGGTGTGATGGCCACCACTGGACCCAGCAACGGAGATGTGACGTTCTGGGACCTCAATAATGGAGGGAGAGTAATGGGAGTCCTTCGAGGAGCCCATTATCCACCATTAAATACTGAAGCTACAGTTGGTGGAGGTGTGATCAAGATCCAATTTCTTCCAAGCCAACCGATTCTTATTTCAAATGGTTTGGATAATTCTCTCAAATCTTGGATCTTTGATGAATCTCCCTTCTCGCCAATACCACGAATTTTGCACTCAAAGAATGGACATGCTGCACCTGCTTCACAATTACTGTTCATACCGTCAGATTTCGATGGCGCTGATCTTGGAGGAAAGTGGCTACTTAGCAGTGGTAGTGACCGAAGTCTCTGGGCTTGGAGTCTAAGACGTGATGGTCAAAACACAGAGCTTAGCCAAGGAAAAATCCACAAAAAAGCAAAGAAAACAGGGATTCTTAGCTCAAGCCTAGTAAATGATTCAAGTACCACACTAAGTGATCTTAAAGCGCCCGAAATAATATGCATATCGATGTCGCTTAACCGAGATGGTGGAATGGGAGCAAACTCTGGTGATGGTTCCATTTGGCAAAAAAGTCGTAGCCGTGCCAAGATTTCTGAAGCTTCAGCAAGTGGTGTTACTGGTTGGGAGAGCATAGTCACTGGTCACAAAGATGAAAAATATGCTCGAACATGGTTTTGGGGCCGAAAAAAAGCAGGCCGATGGATCTTAGAGACTGGTGATGGTAGCAACGTAAAGAGCGTCACAGTAAGTCCTTGTGGTACATTTGCCGTCATTGGCTCTGAAAAGGGACATATTGATATGTATAACCTTCAATCAGGACTACATCGAAGTAGTTTTCCTCCAAAGTTAAGTCCAGGACAAGCAAAGAATCTCTTAGCAGCAAAGCCAGCTATAGCCAATGAGAAATGTGAAAATCCTTCTAAATCAAAGTACTCCCTCGGACGCGGAAAACACACTAGTGCTGTCACGGGGCTTGCTGTAGATTCTTTAAATAAAAATATCATTAGCTGCTCCCTTGATGGCAAAGTAAAATTTTGGGATTTTCGAACAGGTATTCTTGTAGATGAGGTGGATTGGTCTTCTGTTACGGCTATCATAGGAATACGATATTATGCTTCGAACGATCTCATCGCTCTCGCTTGTCAAGATCTCTGTATTCGGATAATTGATGTTGAGACCAAAAAAACAATCAGAGAGTTATGGGGCTGTCAAGGTTCCGTAAATGATTGGTGCTTTTCGAACGATGGCCGTTGGATTATAGCAGCTTCATCTGATTGTATTATTCGTGTATGGGATCTTCCAACTGGAAACTTGATTGATGGATTTCGAACAAGAAATCAGTCAACAGCTATAGCAATTTCTTCAACAGGGGAATTTCTTGCAACAACCTCAAAAGGCGAATTAGGGATTAATATTTGGAACAATAAAACTCTTTTTACTCATGTTCCTACTCGCCACATATCTGAGAACGATATAGCAGAAGCTTCTGGTCCAGTTGTTTCTGGCGAAGGTGACTTTCAACTCCTTGACGCAGCTTTCGATGATGCTGGATCCATCTCTGAATACGTGTCTCCAATTTCTTCATTTGATCAACTCAGTAAGGATTTACAAACCCTATCTCTTTTGCCTAAAAGTAGATGGCAAAATCTACTATATCTTGATGTTATCAAGGCACGAAATAAGCCCACAGAGCCGCCTAAAGTTCCTGAAAAAGCACCTTTTTTCTTGTCACCCTTAGAGAAGCCCATAGTTCAAAATAAAACGGACGAAAAATCACGTGAAACTATTATGGAACAAAGTAGAATTATGAAATTAGGCCGTCTTACAACAGAAGGAGAATTTACGTCTACATTGAGAGTTGGTTATGAGACTGGTAATTGTAAGAACCTATTTCTACTATTCTTTAATCATCTGCCTATCTAACCAAAAATAGATCTTCCATTCCTTAACTGTCTCAAATCTCTTTCTCCATCTATGGCTGATTTGGAGATCCGCTCATTAAATCCCCATGAAGAATTCGTCCCCTTTATCACCGCACTCACCTATCAACTGCGTGCAAAGCTAGATTACGAACTCATCCAAGCATGGATGTCAGTATTTCTTCGGCTTCATTCTGACTCTATCACTCATGATCAAAGAATAATTGAAGCCATTAAAGCCTGGCGTGAAGAGCAAGCCCGAGAGAGTAAAAGAATCGGAGAATTGTTGAGTTACTGCTCCGGTGTTATTGGCTTTTTAAGAACATAGTAATTCTCAAATTTAAAAACGCATATAAATGGTTATAATTACCAGACATTTACTAGCGTTCGCTACACATAGAAGCTTCAATTCCAACAGAATTAGTCAAACTTCTGTTAACTCAGCCCCTATGTAAACATTGCCTCCACCCTTTTGGTATTATTTAAATAATGATTTGGCACCTTTAGCCATTCTCTCGTTGTTGGAAGTGAATAAACCAGCGTAGCTTATCATTTTCTACGCTGGCTTATTGATTTATATTTTCTGTGCTTCTTAAGTGCTTCACAATAATTGAGACTCAGTATGACAATACCCAGTTACTTCAATAGGGTTAAATTTGAGACAATGATTTGCCTCTACTGCCAGAACATTTTGTAACTGGCTATTCAAAGGGAGTTTTGATTCACGAAAAGATCGCTCAACTATCCATTATATCTCTGTACATATTATCATTCCGCAACGCGAAAATTTTGTGAACAATTAAAAAACGATAAAACCAGTTAATTTCTATTTTCATGCGTATCTTCATTTTTTAGAAGAAAAAAAAATAAAATCTACAAGAAATCATGCTTAAGCTATAGTCAATGAGCATATAAGTGTCAAATGCTAGGTTACTGGAAGGATTTCCAAATTTTCCATCAGCTTATAGTAAATTTTTACTAAAATAATGCAACTCTTCCTATAAAATGATTTAGTTCCAATATCAAATCATGTGAACTAAAAAACCGATGAAAAAAGTCAAGACTTTTATTAAGATCTTGATGCTTCCATCTTGATATAATACTTTTAAATATGAATGCCAAAATCAGTTACCTAATCATAAAAACGCCTGCTCACCGAAACTTATATGCTATGCAGATTTTAATCGTTACAACAAAGAAAAATATCAATTTTGAAAAAAACTCCCTTTGCATCCATATTTAATTGGTCCAGGTCCTGCATAACCAGTTCTGTAAATCAAACGAATTGAAGATATCGATTCAAATTATCTAATTTTTTTTTTTTTTCACCGTTAAGAAATGTAAGCCCTTCGTAATCATACATTTTTTTTTAACTTTCCTTACGGTTAAGAAAAGATGCTAATATTAAAAAATCAGTTATTGGTGAACTAAGAAAGATGAAACAAGGGCTTTTAAATGGAATCGAAAGCTTATGAAGTGCTAACAATAGTAGTCTACAGAAGAATTTCAAGTAGGCTCCATCGTCCACGGTAAAATTACAAAATTACGTACCGAATTAGTATAATGTTTTAAAAGCTATCATAAACTGCAACTGGGAATTATAAATACCATAAACCTTCCTCAAAACTTCCTCAAATCTAGTCAGATCTTACTCGATCACCAGCTTATGAGCTTTAGCCTCCAGCCAGTTTTGCTTTACAAATTCGGCAGACTTTTATGTCACATAATCTACATTGAAAAATAGACATATGTGGACCCCAATGGCATAATTGACAATTCCACCTCATAATGGGAGTCTGTGACTTTATTAACTCAAAGAAATGACTGCATTTAGGATTTGCCATGACGAAAGTCGAAATTTGAAAGAACTTTTTGTTGATGAAAGATAGAAAATTGCCTAGTAGGAAATTGGTCACCTAGGAAAAGGAAGATGATTACGTCGACAGCGAAAGTGACTTTTGGAAATTAAGTTTTATAAGATCAAAAACTTTAACGTCGAGAGATTTCGATTTAACTGTTTTTCTTAGGATAACTTCTGATCTTATAGTCCTTCCTTTAAATCAACGTCGATTGGATTGATCTCATGGTCTTCCCCTTAGTAATGAAACTGAAAGCATAATGATTTTGTTGATGCAGACAGCTTACTGGCAAAAATATTTTTCATAACAATGGATGATATCGGTAAGTTTATGCATATGAACAGAGAAAGGGGCTTCGATTAAGGCTAGATTAATGTTGAAAAACTGTCATAATTTTGCAGAGCTAAAGCCATAATGTGCTTTCATTCTTGGAGATTTAGGATTCGATTGAACTGGAAAAGAATTTATTGATCTACAGAATTAAAAGAGACGAAAATTTGAAGAAGAAAAAGAATATTCTTGCTCTGGAAAGTGGAAAATAATTATCTCCGGCAGTTGATACCGAGGATCCTTGAATCTCTCCAGGCTAGGAGATGGGACAAAAGAAAAGCACGGTGCACAAAATTTTCGAACAAATGACAAGGTCCGGAGTTTAGAAAATAGCATAAACCAACACAGTAAGGGTGCAAATGGGCGAAATTTCAAATTCAAAAAATACCGCCTTTCTAAAAGCAAAACTGCTCGCGGAATAGATAGTGAGCAACTTAGTAGTTAGCAAAAGATACTCTTAGTAGTCTCCATGTCTCTGTAATTCCTTCAAGGTGGGTAAGCTTATCACTTTTTTTCTTTTCTTTCCCTCTTCTGATCTCGTAGATTTTTCTTTTATCTCTATGGCCAACCTTTGATTACCCCTGTCACCAATGGAAAGCTACATTATGCAGCAGCTTGATTGAGCCAACAAGCGAGCACATTTTATCGTATGCTGCGAATCCATGCATGAAAATATGGTAGAAAAGGGAGTTTTTCCAAATTCCAACTACAATCTCAGTCCACCATCTCTCTGATAACTCTTGTAGTATTGTTCCATAAACTTTTTTACTGGTTCGTACCGCGAATTCAAACATGGTTTCAATTGGCCCTCGGTTAATTTCGCCTAATGTCAATTTTTCACATAAAATGTAATTTAACAGGGGTTTACTTCGGGCCCGAGTAAAGGTAAAGCCAGTATAGATCCCAGTCCTCCATTTTGTAAGGCGCTTATTCTTTCTCACTCATACCAATCGGTGTTGAATACCCTCATTCACAGAAGATAAGGGACTGACCAGGCATGGCTTTGAAACCCGTATTACAAATTCCAAAATCGAATAAAGAAAAGGGAAGAAAAGTCCTGTAGTCCTACTAAGAAAAAATAGCTAAACCGTCAAATCCCGTGCTTTAGGATGAGGCGTGTTGAAGTGTTGAAGATTCAAATCTGACCTCATAAGGCAATACTTAGGAACGATCGCTTCAAATTCATGTCGTCCCTCCCCCCTCTGATCTACTTGGTACGGGTAGAGGTTTGATCATTAATCTGAATCATTTTTAGGTATCCATGGTCACAAGTAAAATGAATTGTCGTATAAAGCTTATGGAGTCAGTTTAAGATGGAACGGATAAGATTTACAGAATGTTTCTTAAATTTCCAAGTTATTGGACGGTCGTGAATACCCTTTATTGTTGGATTAAAAAAAAAGGAAGTCGATCACGGTTGCACTCCACTTCTACACGTAATATTCATCCAGAGTCCGTGTAATAATTACTGATTATTACACCGCCTCTGGATGAATACCTGTGGCAAAAGCCCTGGACAATGTTTTTAAGAAATTTAATAGTAATTTTACAACAATTAGCAGAGTGGATCATGAGATGGTCCAACTCCCAAATCTACAACTTAGCAAACTTTGTTGGTCACGAGCATTCGCTGCAGCCAAAAGCTTTGGCAGCGCGTCCTACGCTCCACGCGGGGCTATAAAGCGGCTATCGGTAGATAGTTTTGCCGCGAACGTAAAATGTTTCAAATCAAATCAAATCTGGATGAATACCACGGATACTTAAGAAGATGTGTAGAAGTCTTTTGAGCTCTCGAATCCATTTTTCTATATCCGCCTCTATGAACACACGCAATCCAAACCCTTACGGGTTTTCCGTGCCTGTCATCCCTAGTCCGGTCCTTCTTTATCGGAGATACTTCGCTTGAAGCGAATTGTTGCAATGATTTTAGTACTTCAAGAGTTTCCAATGTCTGCGCAGAGGGTGGGGCCAGTGGCATATTGAGATATGTGCAAAGAGGGTTCAGGCGTGATATATGGTTATGCAGATTCTGTTGTACATCTTTTCCTTATTATTTTATCTTAGTCTTCGGCAAGAGAGGTGGTGGTTTATATAGTACTATGTGATAGAACATTTATCTACGTGTCTAGCGCTACTGAGCAAGTCGTAGGAGGCAAGTGTTTATTAATAATTAGGATTATTTTGATTGCTTTACCTTCGTTGAGTGCTTTAAATCCTGTGTAATATCTTCTCTCCAGTGTGTACATTTTGCTGTGTAGGGTGACATCAAAATATCAATAGATTTGTGATTACCTTATCCTAGCAGAGGAAATAATCTGTCTTTACGGTAGCTATAGTATCCTTTAAGTCAGAGCAGATCACTCGCACCACTTAGCCCTAAGTCGAATTTTCTCATAGCTAGTACTGTGTTAATAAAAAGACGTCCAGAATATAAAAAATTTAAATTCTTTTTAGAACAAGAAATCTTGATTATTTAGAGATTAAATATACTAAAGCTTTTTTGGAGCATCTATTTTGTAATACGCCTAAGAATATCCTGTGTTAGTTATGTTTGTGTTCTACCGTGTTGCCTGAAGCATAATAAATCCCAAATTTTTACTCTAAGAAGAAACCTCAGTATATATAGCTATGATGATATTTCAAGTTAATGGGAGAATCGGCACTTACCTGGTATGTTGAAATATGCCACTGTTTATCAAGGGATACGTAGCTTGTATAGTTGACAACGAACCTTCTCGAGCAAAATAGCGGAAATTTTGAGACTACAAGAGTCAATTTTTTCCGAGAAAGAGGAATAAAAACGTTAGCCTGTTGGGTTGGCAATTGTAACCGAAATCGGGTTTACCCTGCCGCCATTGAAATATATTAATTTGACAAATTATGTCGACGTGGAGGGGTTGCTTGTAATTGAGATCTTCGAGAAAAATATAGGCATATAAGTTGTCATCATGGATGGGATGAGGACTTGACAATGTGAATTCAGGCGCAGTAGGAACATTTTTTTGGAGGTCTGGGCTCTACTTTTGCTAATGCCTCAAGGCGTTCTCGGCGAAGGGTTGAAGCCACTTCTTCCTAATCTAATTGCCGACAGGCTTCCGATGAAGCAATCAGTTGACCAGCATATTTAGGTGCTGCTGCATAATCAAGAGATTCTCGTTCTAACTAGATAATATTCTATGCGCATTACGAATTCCTCTTCAGTCTCTAGACGCCCCTTTCTTCATCGCTTTACGCTTGTCATTTGCATTGTTTCGCGCATGGAATCGAGGATAATGAGTATATCGTCACTTTCGAAGGTCTACCCCACCGCTGGTCTCTTAGTAAATCAGTGTCTATGAATCATATGAAGCTGAATATGGATTCTTCCTGATTGTTTTAATAACCATATATCATGAGAGCATGGTATTCCCACTGACTTCTTAATTAGACCAGTACAGAGCTTCTCAGGCCTAGATCCATCCCTCGCAAGCTCCTTGTACTCATCCCAGATGTATAGAAGACAATAATCATACGCATAGTCTTTTATTTTTTTCAAAGGGCGCCCTAAATGCCACATCTCTTCTTGCCTTCTGTTGCTGAGTTTGTTTAATAAGAATATTTTGGCGTTGGCTTGCCCAGAGCATATTGAGCTTTCGCAATACAGTCTGTATGTAAGTCACTGGCAAAAGTTTGAATGTAGTTCTTTAAACAACGATGCATCCCTTCGAGTTGAATTGTATTCCGACCACGCGTCATACAGATTTATAATATGGATCTACTAAAACCTGGGGATTATCTATTTACACTTTTTTTATATTCTTATCTGACATAACAAAGTGGTATCGAATCATCAAAGTACAAGGATATCTTTCATGAAGAGATTTTTAGATTGAGATTTTCACCAACATTCATATTTAAACTACTAATCAGGTCATAGAGGCAAAAATACGATACAGTTCTAAGTGCAGTTCAAGTTTTACCATATCCTAAATTTGACACATTCTACGGAAGTAATAAATATGCACGCACTGTCTTACGCGATCCGCGCCTCTTCATACAAGAAGTTATGCAAAGAAAGTTATAAGGATTAAGCTTGCCTATCCTTGTTAAAAAAAAAAAGTCAACTTTTGCAAACCCCAAATATTGGGTTGCTAATCTGTTGACTAGGTAACATAAATAAGATTCACATATTTATCGTTTTAACAGGGTTTTGGGGAAATTATAAGAGAGCCGATCTACTGACCCTCATTTTTCGACTTTGGTTAAGTCTCACATACAACTAACTCGATTAGGAATAGACTATCAATAATTGCCAAATTGGGATTTTATGTGCAACTCAAGACCTATGTATACATTAATTCCTGTTTCATAATTTCTAATAGGTGTGGATAAATCCGCATGGTAAGTACCCACTAAACTCCGCAAATAATCGCGCCTTGTTTGTTTACTTTGTTGTTTATATCTAGCCACTGATTCCATACATTTCACTCCACCAATATCATAACCCAACCATTACATAAACTTATCATACATACTAGTACTTATGAATTTCTTCATTAAGTAAAAATTATCGTTCTCCTAGTTGTGGATAAAAATTTTTAACGTAAAATAGCAACAAAATTATGTCAGATTCTACTTCCTCTCAGCATCGACCATTTAACTGTACCAGCTTTTCATCTCCAATACCTCCGGCAGTTTATGATTCTGAACATGATGCTGTCAATGGGTTTTTTTCTGCAGCGAGAGAGCATCGATTTGGACCTCAACTTGCCCGGTATGACAAAGATAGGGGGGGACTTGCATGGCGAAGAGTATTTACTTGTTCTGTTGAACCAAAGTCAGAAAAATGACATTGGTTAAGTCTCACATACAACTAACTTGATTAGGAACATTAAGCGAAATCTTTAGATAAATTGCCTGATTTGGAAATAGCTAGACCATGAGCCTGGAAAGAAGCTAGAATTATCACCGTAGCACGGTGCATAATTTATTGTGACATTTACACTTAGCAGTGCAAGTACAAGTACATGTACTACATTTATATCTAAAAACAGCCTCAAGAACACGGAACATAACAAATGAAGCGAGATATTAATGAAATTTATATCCGAAGACTAGATTTTAGAGAATTGATCATTTAATACAACAGCAACATAAATGAAGATTTCCCGATTTTCGATGAGCTACGACAACAGAAAGAAGCCTAGTAGTGTTTAGATTTGTTACATCGAGACTTAAAACAGACTTACCTAATATTCATCTCTCATTGGTAGCAAAATTTACAGGCAAAATTAATCAGACCTAGGTGTAGTTGAGGTTTGCTGCGATTGTACCCTAGACCGATGGAAGCTACCTATCTGAACACGTTTGGCGGTTTGATCTTGAGATTGTATAGGTCGCTTTCGTTTGGTAGAGTTAATCATCAAATCATCGCCATCTATATTGGATAGAGACAGTTCAGGTGTTTTTTTCGCTTCAATTGGATTTATCATTGACGGATTGATTACTGGAGTCANTATTGGATAGAGACAGTTCAGGTGTTTTTTTCGCTTCAATTGGATTTATCATTGACGGATTGATTACAGGAGTCTGGATTGTCGACGTAATTTTAGACCAGTATGATGAGTCAAGCTCTTGAATTACTTCAGGAGCCTCAACAGTACATTGGTCAGATTTTCCTCTATCGTCTCGCTGATCGACTGCCATCCAGTTATGTTGATTACGAATAACATCTCCGTCTGATATTACTCCAGCATCTTCATTAATAGGGCTAGGGGCATAATTGCTGACATCCTGTTCGAATTGCGAAGGAATTCGACTGGAGGTCCAGCCATTTTTTGACCCAACCTTTGCCTTCTTCTTTTTGGCTTTCCGCTGATCAGCCCTATTGTTTCTCCTCTTAGGAGAAAGTACTTGAACCGGCTCGACCAGCTCCCAATTCCACTCAGGCGGTGGTCGAGTGATGTGCCAATGAGCATGTATGTCCTTCATTTGAACCTCAATTTTGCTCTGTTGCCTGGAAAGCCAGAGTTGATGTTTGCAAGGTAGCCCCATTTATTTTTTGAAATTCCCAGTGCATTTTATTGTCAGTGGGCTATTTTCAATAGGAAGCTGGCGGATTTGGTTCCAGAGATGGTTAATCGCTATGTCAAAGAAATATGGCTTAATGAGACGAAACTCCGGCCGACGAGCATTATCACATCGAAAGCGTTCATCAACTGCCAAGCTTGTCTCTAGTCAAGGTATCATCTTCGTCGACCAGTAAAGTTTCAATCTCTCATATACATGATGAAGGATTCTATTCGGCGTGCTCATTGCATTCTTGTGGAAAGCATGCATTCCCTTGGTACGGAATGTATTTTTATTTTGGAAATGGGGTTTTGCATCTACCCAGAAGCTAACCAAATTCTTCTTCCAAACTAACCATGTTTCTTTACAATATCTAACGGTTGCGAGAGGAAAGCTAGATTCCTCAAATCTCTGAAGCCTATCTTCATATATTTGACTAGTTGGCGAGTCGATAAGCAATTTCCATGCATCTACAAACTCCTGATGCTTGGGGTGATTAATACCCTTCTCTATAGGCATCGGGAATTCTTTTTTCGAATAATGCTCGACATTTTTGTGGACATACCAGGCGCATAAAATGTGGCCACTTTCTGGAAAATAGTGACTTAAATTATTCACAAGGGCGAGCTCACGATCTGTCAGGATAACTTGGGGAAGTTCAACATTGTTTTCCCTCATGGCCCTTCTTAATTGCTGGAGAGCCCAGCCGAAAGACTCAGTATCTTCCCTTTCCATAAAACAGACACCTACCGACAAATTAAGATTATTACTGGTAACAGCCAGTATATTCATCATCGGCATTTTATACCGATTAGTCGCGTATGTGTTATCCAGTAAAATGATGTCCGGATGGGCCTTCAATAATTCGATTTGAGCCTTTGGAATAAAGAAAATATGCGAAATACGTCTCTCTTGGTCTAAATCTTTAGCCCAAAAGCATTCATCTTTTTCTAAAGACTCAATCAGAAAATCAATCTCTGTCTTGCCTCCTCTTTTTAGGATATTTTCTTTACGGACAATATTAGTGATATCGCGGGGTATCAGTTCAATATCTGGATCCTCGGCATTTATTTTCACAGCTATATCACTTGGCTTATCTCCTTGGTGAGCAAAGAGAATAACCTTGTTACGTTGTTCAATGGTTAAGACTTTACTTCGATATGCTAGATCTGCGTTGAGCTTATCAGAAGGGGCGTGGTTATGGATTTCTACACACTTTAGAACATGAATTATTGTCAGAAGAGTTAATTTTGTACAAATATCAGTGATTAAATGCCATTTCCCAGTCTTTCGATCGAGCTTCGCTGTGGCCTTAAAAGGACAACCTATCTTAGCAGTTTTCCTTTCCCTTAGGCTAGCAACACGAGTCTCTTGATGGCGGGTATCTTTTTCATTAGTAACAGAAAAAGTAAATACTCTTCGCCATGCAAGTCCCCCCCTATCTTTGTCATACCGGGCAAGTTGAGGTCCAAATCGATGCTCTCTCGCTGCAGAAAAAAACCCATTGACAGCATCANCAACAGAACAAGTAAATACTCTTCGCCATGCAAGTCCCCCCCTATCTTTGTCATACCGGGCAAGTTGAGGTCCAAATCGATGCTCTCTCGCTGCAGAAAAAAACCCATTGACAGCATCATGTTCAGAATCATAAACTGCCGGAGGTATTGGAGATGAAAAGCTGGTACAGTTAAATGGTCGATGCTGAGAGGAAGTAGAATCTGACATAATTTTGTTGCTATTTTACGTTAAAAATTTTTATCCACAACTAGGAGAACGATAATTTTTACTTAATGAAGAAATTCATAAGTACTAGTATGTATGATAAGTTTATGTAATGGTTGGGTTATGATATTGGTGGAGTGAAATGTATGGAATCAGTGGCTAGATATAAACAACAAAGTAAACAAACAAGGCGCGATTATTTGCGGAGTTTAGTGGGTACTTACCATGCGGATTTATCCACACCTATTAGAAATTATGAAACAGGAATTAATGTATACATAGGTCTTGAGTTGCACATAAAATCCCAATTTGGCAATTATTGATAGTCTATTCCTAATCGAGTTAGTTGTATGTGAGACTTAACCAAAGTCGAAAAATGAGGGTCAGTAGATCGGCTCTCAATTATAAATGTCGTATGCTTTTTTTATAAACGTCGTATTTTTAGGGTACCCATATATGACACTAAGCCTTATTTGGAATAGCTCCTGTCTTAGCCCTGTACTCACTCAATATTTCCTATTTGGCAAAGGTTGCCTGGCCAACATAAGTAATAATTCCATGTACCATCCATTGCATATAGCTCAGATGCTAAAACGTTTCTGGTCACACGTTTGCACTTAACTGAGCTCCAGTGGATAATATTGCCTATGATCTTAGAAGTTCTGGTAGATTTTTCGTTTGGAAATATTTTTTCTGAATCGTTTGCTATCACAATTACAAAACCAATCTGGCTACTGAAGTCAGGATTATTTGCGAATGAGCTGTCTACAGTAACAATTAATTTAACTGCTTTCAATTCAATGGAAACATAGTGACTTCCATGGTTTTTATTGGCTATTTACTATTGAAGCCGTTAATTAAATGTCTTGGCATTGTCAATATTCGGTTCCTGATGCTGAGCAGCAACAGAAAGGTCAAATTTTGCCTCTGTTTGGAAAACAGACGCGATGTAGGCACCACGTGCGCGTTGCTCTATGTAGGCCTGTTTAATTGGTAAAGTAGTATTAATCAAGCTAAGCCGATCTCCCTGATTTTTAGGAACATTTGTGATGCCATTTTTACTACTTGAGATTTTGCAACCATTAAACAACAGAGGATGGTTGGGTGTAAGGATTTCGATAGGCTTGGCTTGAATGTTCGCCTCTTGTAATTTTTCAGATTCTGTTTTAGCGAAGGCTTCATTCCCTATGAATAATGTATCATCTGTTTGTAAGCCTACAATGCCAAATACCTGAGTGTTTTGTGATATGAGGAGACAAGGATCAAATGTGGATGGAACCATGGAGAGCTTTATTCGATGATGATTTTGGTATGTAAAAAACCAGTGTGCACCCGCCTCGGTAATTCCATAAAGAGGCCTTTTGATTTTCATAACAGTATTGATAGGCAAGGAACCAGACAACTCTACTGGTGGCTTTGCTATGATTAGTCTGCTTAACGACGTGTTTAATTGGACATGGGCTTGTGACAAATCGCGCAGATAAAGGTTACAATTATTCTTGAGAGATGCGGCCAGGCATAATATTATCCCTTGGCTAACACGTTGTATAGTTGGTGATTGAGTTAGAATGGAGTTTTTCTGGTATCGTTACAAGGTTGTATTACAAGTCTCGACTTCTCAAATGGGTAATTGGTTGCTTTACCTTTGATTTCGTCAACAAATCTTGATTTAAAAGGCCTGATTCCTTTCATCGCATGGGGATCATATGGTACGAATTCAAATACCCCTTTCATAATCAGACCATTGACTTCTTCTCGAGACTTTTGAAATGGTTTACCCATCGTTTTTATTATTCTTTGAGCCCAGAGTTCCTTAGATAATTCTTTATCAAAACTTTCTTTGTTGGATATAAAAACTATAGTTACTGGTGTTCTATTAAGGTATACAGTTACATTTTCATCACGTAGTCTAGCGGGAGGCATGCGATGACGATGTGGGTAACGTTTTTGATGGTCTTGCAATATTTGTGAGTCAAAATTTTCATCATGATTAGACGTCAATTCTTTAACCGGATCAAACTTATTACTAAGACTTTTCTCAACACGAATTCTATTTTCATTGACAAATTCATCATTATCCGAACTTATTTTATTCTGATTGTCTAGAGCTATGTCACAATAGTAGGGCTTGACAACTCTTGTTCGAAATTTGACAGGCCCGTGTAGCATATCTACTGTACAAGATTCACCATCAATTGATAAAAGTTTATATGGCCCTATCCAAGCTTTTTCATTCTCACGCCAAACAAGGACGTCAGAATTGATTGGCAAATCGTGCAAATTTTCAATGCGAGGCCCGTTTCGAGTCCGAAGAGCGTCTTTGATATCACGAATAGCATGCAGGCGTTGATCTTCTTTCACTGCAGATTTGATAGCAGTAGCACGCTTTTATGTTGACAAAGCTGGAGGATCAAGACTACTCATCCGTGGGTAGGCTCCGAAGATAAGAAGGGTAGGTACAATTCCGTCAGAACCTGCTGTACCGTTCACAGCCTTGACTGCCATCTGTGGGGCAATGTCTTTTGTAATACTTGTGTTCTTTAATTCAGCAGAGATTATTTTATAAGCCCTGCGCAATGGGGCATGGTAACGTTCTACAATGCCGATAGATTGGTGCGCCTCGACTGGTACTTTTTTAACGATGATTGACATAGAAGCTGCGTTTTGTCGAAATAGAGATGATTCAAAGTTTGATCCTGCATCATGAATAACCATATCAGGAGGACCGACATAAACATCTATCCAACAGGCACGTAAAGCATCTCAAGTATGTTGAGCGGACATATCTTTTAACTATCTAGTTGCTCCAAAGCATGTCCCTTCATCAGCGACATAGAGTAATGGTTGTCCGCTAATATACATCACGTCAACATTAATTTCATGATTAAAGTCGCTATCATCTTGAAGAACAAATTTAACACGTCCAGGTGATTTTCTGTGAAGCTGGCAAGCATGGCAGAATTTTTTTAGTCGTTGAACAGCCTTAGTATAAAAGTCATGGCCGGATCTTCCGAGTACACGTGCAAATCAATGGATAGAGGGATGGCCGAACCGCCGATGTAGATGGCGTAGTTCAACATCTGTCAGATGACATTCATCAATTTCTAATACATTAGTGAATGAGTGGACAAGTGTTGTTTCAAGATTATCTAGCAGAATAAAAGGGTGCCCATATTTGCGGATAACGGGTATTTTTCTATTTCCTTGAATTAAAAAAATTTCCAAGTTATCGAATTTTACACTCGAGGTATCCATATCATGCAGGCATAATAAGAATGGTGTTACGGCTGTTACAACATGAAATATCATAATTCCAATATGGGAATTTATTCGAATGGTTCGTATTGAGGATGTGGAGCCAATTCCAAATCTGACTTTGGCATTTCCAGATGTCGATTTATCTAATATTATATCTGGTTGGATCATCTTTAAAGCTATATATTGGCTGTGTCTAGCAGTTGACCAACGAGCAGCACCAGTATCAATCATTATACCTTCAAACTTAATTGAATTATATCTTTCATTAATATTATAATTGGTAGGATACTCATCCTGCGGTCTTAGATTGGTGAGAGCATGTTGTGTAGCAGAATTATCTAACGTTGTAAGCAAATTAACACCATTCACAGATCTAAAGGATGTAAGGTAACGATTATCTAAGTCTGGATTGTCATGATCATGCAAAGAATTTATATCAAAGACGTATTCTTCAATTTGATTTAATTGATTCTCATCATTTTTTTCTTCTTGATTGAAGTTTTCTTCCAAGCCTTCATATTCTACAATATACTGTTGCACGTTATTACTAATTGAACGTTTAAATCTATTGGTTGCCTTTTGACGTTCATCTTCTGTGTGTTTTGTACACCAACAGCCAGCTTTTTGGCAAACAAAACATTTCTTTATCGTATGTTTGTTTTTATCATTTGATGTAGAGTATGATTGACCACGGTATTTTTTGTTGGTATTATATCTTCGATCCGTATAAAAAACTTGATCACTTGATTCATTTTATATAAGAGATCCATAGTTCACAAATGATGATCGAATATCGTCACATAGAGCATCGAATTGAGATGCAGGTTTAAAGCAAGCAAATGCACAAGCTTTAACTCCTTGACACGCATTAACTAGCCGGTCTCTTAAAGTGTTTTCAGAATGGTACTCTATGGAAAGACCACACTGTATATTTTGTAGGTCTTCTAACATAAACTCAAAACAGTCAATCAATGACTTGTTCTGGTTTTGACGTATATAGTACGAGAAAGTGATATTGAGTTCCATTTAGTGAGTATGGCTTGTCTCCTTTCACTTGTCTCAATGTGATCTTTAACCATTACAGTCATATTTTCGAAATTGTAACCGCGGCTGATTACATTATCATAGTAGTAATCTCGAGCTTTTCCTTTCAGCATTATCGAAAAAGCGTCTAGGTATGAATCTGGAGCTACACCCGATTTTCTACAGAGGTCATAAAATATTCTAATTTTAAGATCAAAGCTGTCTTTACCACCACTATAATTTTGCTCTAATTCATATATATTGGCCAAACATCCTAATTCACGCCCATAAAGGCCAATCGAGTTTGAGATATGTAGAGTCTCTGGTAATTCATGGGTTTGGTATTTTTTATATTCAGGTGTCTGTTACTGATCACTAAGTTGTCCCTGACATCCCAATTCTCTTATCATGGTATTTTGAATCGTGTTTTGGGGAGATTTTGATTTTTGTCTTTGGGAACGCTGATCAGGGAAGGAGCCAGATGAGATTGCTAAGCTAGAAAATCTAGAATTGAACCTATCCCTCATCTGTTCTTTAACTTGTTCTACAGTCCATTCGTGTAGCTCTGATTCATTTATCACATTGACAAGTTCATTTGCGATCGAGACGAGCTTCTCTTTACAAACATATACGCCATTCTCACTGAGTAAATCATGTAGTTTGTCATAAAATGATTTAACCTCACGTGATAATAGATCGCTAATGACGTAGCCGCTTACCTCGCGTCGCTTGAGATTATGACAAGAAAGTTATCTTTAGGAATGGCGGATTCTTACAACATTCAGAATCAACACTCAGGATAAGACTATCATGACTGTGCGGTGATTTTTTTCTAATTTATAGGATCGTAAAGGGAATTGGGGTTAGGAAATCTGTATTTATAGCATATGGATTCCGCAGAGTGCAATCTTCAGCTTAGCAACTTTGTAATATTAAGAATTGTATCTAATACCACTCTTACTTCGATATACTCAATTCAATCACTTTTTTTATTTTATCCTTGATCTAATTTAACCACATAATAAGAGAAGTCCCATTTTGCGTTTGTCATTTGAATCTGAGACTTCTACGAGGTGACTTACAGCTTAACCTCTACCGCCTTCTGGCTTCGACTTTCAAGCTGATACGATTCATAACATAGTTCTCTTATACAATATTTGTTTGCTTTATCAAATTTTTGTTTTGTCCAACCCTCAAAGTCTTCTCTAAAAGCTTCCCAGAGTGCTTTATCTCTAAACTGACGACGTTTGTATTCTTCCATGGACCAGGAAATATATCCATTGATTATTGGCTCAGTGAGATTTTCAGGATTATTGATATCAATATTTTTTCCATGCCTATCTACATCCCAAGAAAAGGAGGGCACTTTGGCTGTGATAATAGTCATAATACTTAATTGCGAGAAATTGTGAAGTTCTAAGGTTTTTGAAGTTCAGTAACCTGAATCTATTAATAATTAACGTATTCTTCCTTTTGAACAGTGGAACCTTTCTAATCTGTGGTCAAAAGTAACGAGACCACTGATCGGTGTTGGTTGAACCGATAATTTTGTTCAACTGCTATCGCACTAGTGCTGAATTGATCGGTTATAATATAACGAATATTATTGCTTCTGAATTCTGGGTTTTCTATATATCTATCTACCATTCTCTAATCTAATTGATAAACTAAATTTATTTCCTCCACGCTAATTACATAATCATATTTTTCATATCTCTGTTCTGGATTCTTAATATCCCAACACTTAATATTAGCAGCAGGCAGGTATTGAAGCAGCATGTATGAAGAGGTTTAAACTCCATATCCCAATGAAATTAAATCTTCATTAACTGATTGGAAATATATTCTTATACAAGCGGATATTTTAGTTTATTAATTTTTCAATTTGAAAAGTATGGACGTCAACAACACCAACATTAATATGACTTTCCCTGCTGTATCTGTTATGGGCTAAGCCCGATAAGGTGTGGCTGGGCTAATCAACTTGGCCCATCCGGATCACGTGTTACGGCTAGCGGCGCTTACTGTGCCCCACATAGCCATAAACGAGCAGGGGATATCTACGGTTACTGCTAGAACTCTTTAGAGGATTCTAGAAGACCATCTTGAATGATGCTATATTGAAGAATATCAGGGAGTAGGAGTAGATGGAGAGAATATTCTAGCAGTTGTAGGAAACATATAAATATTGGCATTGTAGCACACGTAGATATTCTCTCTTCATAGATTTAATATTAACTTTATTTGTGGTATTGCTTTCGTGCAACTATCCGATTTGCCTTAACCCTTAACAGTATCTGGTAGTTGCGAAGATGCACTTCTTAACGGGCCTGAAAATTCCATTGATAGTCAATTATTACAAATCAATACTAAAACCGACACCATTCATGATCTCCATGATATATTTAAAGAAGGTTTAGCTAATAATTTGTAATTTGAAGGCTATGATACTGTACTTCGGGATCCTTCCGACTCTAATTATGCTCTAATTGCTATACCTAGAGTTGAAGTATACTCTAGCTTTTCAGATGCCTATGGGGCAGTCATGAAATTCAGTGAATAGGGGGGTTTCGCCTGGGTTAAATCCGGTGGTACCAAAAGAGACAAGGACGGTATTGAGATCTATGTCCCTTTAAAATACCAAAAAGGTTAAAGCTGTAATCTTCTAAAACGATATGAGTCAAAATCTTTAGAAAATTTAAGACCGCTATGTTGACTGACTGCAAAGTATTAATCATTCTTGAGGTAGTGAATAAAGAAAATTCACTTGGTGCGTGGACATTTTCTCTCGGTAGAAATCTATTCTATTATCTAAGAGGTGTCTCTTTAACTTCAATTACTTTGTATAGGCCTCGTAACAGAGGTGAAGATGTGAAGAAGTTCTTATCGAATGCACGAACCTGTGGAACTTCACCAAAGCAAACGCAGGAACTGGCATTCTCTCAATTTGTTGATAAACATGATAGTAGTAACTTTGTCAAAACTGGTCCAATTATCACGATATCTATAATGGATGGGCCAAAACAAGGGCCATAAATTTGAGTGAGTATACACCCGTCAATCGCGTACTTCAAATTCTTGAAAACGATAGCTTTTGGTCCAAGTATATTAAGGACAATGACGATAGACGATAGACTTTTTTTTTGCAAGTCAAGGTATGGTTCAAATTTATTAAAAGCTGAATATGTGCTAGTTGTATAATGCACATATAATATCAAAATCTTTAACTTTCCATTATTCTGTATTAACTTTATCACACTTACATGTTAGACATTCCCTAATGAAATATATTGACTTTTCCAATGTAATTCATTCGGGTAAATCCCGTAACACTAAATGCCGGTATTTTCTTCATTCCACGTCCAGACTTCAAGCTTTCTAGTGTCTTTTGTTTTTAATTGTAACAAAAAGATGGTTTGTGTTAAAATTATACCAATAGAATGACTGCCTGGTATATACTGGAAAGGCAAAAGGAAGTTAGAGTGTGAGTAGGTATTGTTAATTTTCCTATATTACTAATCTAGAGAGTCATAGGACACTTTATATATCTTACTGAACTAGAATTATGAAACGAAACAAACCGGGATGTTTACAAACACTAGGCCCCAATCTCAAACGGCTACTTTCCAATCCCTGCTAGATCACTACAAAACTTTAGTTAGTTCTATTATCAACAATTTGTTTCTTTTAAATCCAGTTCTCACTACAATTATTTGTTCGCTTGAATTCGTCACTGAATATGACTCTTCCATCAAGTTTTCCCGCTATAAATGTGAAGTTGATAAGAGTAATCGATTACTTTCTTCGCATGCAGTCATACAGCAGAAATCTCTAGCTGACTAAATAGGTTAGGTTGTAACATGGGTAAAGAATTAGAGTAGGAGCGAGTCCAAATTAGGCTTAGCGTAATATATAGGTACCCTGAAAATACGATATTTATAATTTTCCGGGTCTTGTTGATTGTGAAGTAAAATTGATTTTGTCTCTCTAGTATTTGAGTTAGGCTGGCATTACCGTCTATATTTTAGGAAAAGATCCACCAAAAGGTGTGATGCAGGGGGCCACAGTTATCATTTCAGGGGGCTATCGGTATCACCCATCATTACTTGGAGAGGTAGGCTTCTTAATAAAATAAATAACAGTTGCTACAGAAACGGCAATGACATTATGTATTAGTCACGCAAAAAAAAAACACATGGCTTCTAAAAACGCCACGAGGTACGGGCGACGACAGCTTGTGTCTTTTTTTGTTAGGAACCAGTAATGTGGACCAGCTAAGCTATGGGTTATGACAGGTTCTACTGTATTATCAAGATCTCGCATGGTCTAAGATTATAAGTTGCATTCTAGAGTTGGTGAAAGGTAAAAGATGTGACGGCTTTGATCAACTGTTATCTATGCTTACTATCAAATGCATAGCATCATTAGCCAAGTCTTCTCGACGGCGGCCGATTGATTTCATTAAATCAATATAAAAGTATGGCGTAATTATCAAGATATAAAAATGCAGCGAAAAGCCAGTTATGGTCTTAGTCATTGTGTGGTATGATGAACTAATAGTGGATAAGATTTCAATGATTTTCAGGGCATATCTTAGGGGTAATCAAACCCATAAAACCAAAAAGCACTATACTACTTTTGCGTACAACTCCGTTTTTTGAACCCCTGCAAAACATGAATTTTATGCACAATTTATAATCAAATTCCCCATCGAAATCATCAACTTCACAACTCGTTCTGACACTCATCACCATATCTTTATCATTTTTTATTCAATTAATTTATATTTCGTTGATGTAGCTGTCGCATTTATCTTTATACTTTATAGTTTATTTTTGAGAAAGTAAAAAGGTGTTTCTCAATAGAAATTAGTTTTTCTATTTTTATTTTGGGAGGAGAAAAATCACTAATTTTTGTTTTCTTCACAACTTTCGCTTTCCTACGTATATTCTAATGACAAAAATTTCACTAAATTATAATTTCAATAGATAGTAATTATATTAATTTTAAATTCTAACTTTGCCATATGAGAATAATGATGTTGGGCCTCGAATTCAAGTGTAGAGAAAAGTTGACATTTTCATGAAGATCAGGGTGACAAATCGTGCATGAAATTTAAGTGTTGCAGGGGGCACGACTTTATTTGAACGAATTTTCTTGACCCTTGCAATAGATTTTAGCGTTAAAAAGACATCAAGTTACGCTAGCGGCCGCTATTGATCCGGTCATTGGCATATTACAAGGGTTAGTATTTGCATGGGTCAAGAAAATTCGTGCAAATAGAATCTTGCTTGCAGGGGTGCAAAAAACGGAGTTGTACGCAAAAGTAGTATGCTGCTTTTTGGCTTTATGGGTTTGATTACCCCTATTGACTAACAAAAATAGTGACCGTGCGAAAAGAGGGTGAGAATGACTAAGATGTACTATTTGGGCTGTTATTAATTTGATGCGACGAATATGTTTTATGGTGGACACGTTAGAAAGTGAACGTGTTTGGAGTGACTCTAGTAATTTAAAATAAATTGATAAGCACACTTGGAACCTTCTCTAAAAAGGGATAGATAGTTCTATGCCGAAATTCAAGCTGTCACAACATATTTTTTGTCAAGAATTTTCATAAAAGCGAGGCATAAATCCTATTTCTATGTCGATCATCCCTAGCTCGACTTGGCGGTCCCACTAAAAGACCCTCATCGACCCCACAGGGTAGTAACATTAACGTGGTAGCAGGTACAGCTCTTTAGATCTACTGGGATCCAGTGACTGGGATCAAATTCTGCAAGGGCAAACAAAATATTAGCATATACTAATCTTCGTTCGGTCAATCAGAATTTCTGTTTTCGAAAAAAAAAAGTCAGCCGCCTCCTATGCGGTCCTCCACAGATATCACAACCTGCAACCTGCAACAGTAAGCTTGATTCAGATCTGCAAAAGGTTTTTGAACAATTTTCAATTTAGCACTCCTATAAAATTTCTTCTTTAACACTAGCTGGCAATAAATTTCACTTATTTCCAGGGTGCATAATTGTTCTTATCGAGGGCAATTTACCAAATGAGTTACTGTTGAATTCAATAGCTAATCATAAATTTGCATGCTAGATGAGAGTTAAGCAATTGATGAAGCCGATCTTTAAACTGAAAGAGCTAGCCAAACAAAATATTTGAATTTTGCCCCAAGATCTGATAATCTTTGCCTCCCGATTTCCACAAAATGTCAAGTCCGTCTGCGTCTGCCCTTTTTGAGCCACCCACCAGTCAAAAAAAGTTTTGCCAAGGATGTGAAGGAACTACTGATTTAAAACCGGGGAACGAGGTGGTCAATGGCCGGAGGTCTGTGGTAACTTCCCGCAGGCTTAGCGATTATGCAATGGAAGACTTTGACACCGCAAACCTTATCTTCTCAAACCTAGTAATGTAATCAATCACACGCTTGAAGTTTCAATTCAAAATACACGAGATAAAAGCCAAATATTTACTACCACTGTCCATACCCCAATCCCTTCGAAATTTCTGAGGCTACAATCGAAAAATAGTTCAGATAGTAACTCTAGAAATTCTATCATCTCACTGTAGTCTTCTCTGGTTTCTTTTTGCGTCCTAAAGCTACCATAACTTTCGTGTCTGATATCACAAGCTCTAGTCAATGTAAAGACCCTAAGACAAAACCAAGCCTTAGCTTAGAGGTTTCGATCCAGAGTACAATGCAAAGGGGAGAGTCTGGACCTCAACCACATAAAATGTTAGGAAGGTCGGCAAGTCAAAAAAATCGACGGCTTAGTGTAGGTACCTATGCTAGCAGTCACAGTCCTAGTAGCGAAAGGGATTCATACTGCAGGTCAACAAGTATAGAAGAAAAAGCAACGGCGATTGGGGTGATTGGAGTCTGTGCATTAGATGTGAAAGCTCGTAGCAAGCCCAGTCGCAATATTTTGAACCGGTTGATTAGCAAAGGAGAATTTAAGGTAGTAGTATTTGGTGACAAAGTTATCTTAGACGAAGATATTGAAAACTGGCCAGCCTGTGATTTTCTAATTTCGTTTTACTCTGATGGGTTTCCACTAGATAAAGCAATCGCCTACGTCAAAGCTCGAAAACCTTTTTGTGTCAATAATGTACCCATGCAAAAAGTTCTATGGGACCGTCGAGTGTGTTTAAGAATATTGGACAAGATAAATGTTCCTACAGCCGAAAGGGTAGAGGTAAGTCGGGACGGTGGACCTAAAATTATTTCACCAGAAATAGCAAATTATCTCCGTGAAAATACAAATATCGTACTCGATGGACTAGAATCTAGGAATAGTGATCAATACAAAATTTCAAGAAAAGTCGAACTTATCGATGATGGTGACACTTTGTGCGTAGATGGTGTTTATTTACGAAAGCCTTTTGTTGAGAAGCCTATTAACGGCGAAGATCATAATATTTGCATCTATTTTCCTAAGAGTCAAGGAGGAGGAGCTCGAAAGTTATTTCGAAAAATTGGCAATAAAAGCTCAGAATGGATAGAGGAACTATCAGTACCTCGCGCAATACTAGAACCTGAAAGCAGTTACGTTTATGAGAAATTTATGAAAGTTGACAACGCCGAAGATGTAAAAGCCTATACAGTCGGCCCAAACTTTTGTCATGCCGAGACGCGTAAATCACCAGTTGTTGATGGCCTAGTACGTCGAAATAATTATGGAAAAGAAATAAGATATGTAACTAGTCTTACAAAAGAAGAGTCTGCAATGGCAAGTCGGATTGCTATCAGCTTTGGTCAACGTGTTTGTGGTTTTGACTTATTACGCACAGAAGGTAAAAGCTTTGTAATAGATGTTAATGGCTGGAGTTTTGTCAAAGACAATGATGAATATTATGATCAATGCTCGAGAATCTTAAGGGAGATGTTCTTGCGAGAGAAACAGAGAATTATGGATACTAAGTTAGATCCAACTAGCTTTCCGTATCAAAAAGATGTAAACAACTCTGTCCATAATTTAAAAAAACGAGATTCTAGTTCATCTACTAAAGACCAGCATCGGTCTAACCTATCTCAACTGATTAGGAGATCACCAAGTCAAACGCTAACAAATCACAGCAGTAGAAGATCTACTACAAATTCTTCGGAACTTTCAAGCTCAACGCCCCCCCGAACATCTCCCTCGGGAAGGCTTGAGAATAATACAGCTCTAACATCAGTCCCTCCTATACCGATGTTGTCTTCATCAAGTATAACCTATACATCTGGGAATATAGCAAATTCTTTGTCTATGTCCGAAAATAGTACAAATTGTGATAAGACATCCATTGCTCCACCTGCGCCAAAACATACTTGGAAGTTGAAGGGAATGGTTTCTGTGATACGTCATGCAGATCGTACTCCAAAACAAAAGCTCAAATTTACCTTCCATACCAAGCCATTCATAGAGTTACTCAAAGGTCATCAGGAAGAAGTTCTACTTACCGGCCAAGCTGCACTTGAAAGTGTAACAGCTGCAGTCGAAACCGCATTGCTTGAAGGCATTGAAGATCCTGAAAAATTGAGGAATCTTAAGAATATATTGGTTAAAAAGGGAGGATGGATTGGCACCAAAGTCCAAATAAAACCAATGTTCAGAAGAAATTCAGCTGATAAAGTTAAACATAAAACTGTAATTTCCAAAGACAAACTACCAAAATTGATGAACGCAGATAATGAAGTTGGGGAGGAACAGAATGAAAAGTCTGACGAGCCAGAACATAATGTGCTTGAACGATATGACTCCCTTTCCGAGATTACTTTATCAAGGATCACAGCCGTAGAGAACAGTCTTGTTCTTGACAAGCTTCAACTTATTGTCAAGTGGGGTGGTGAACCTACACATTCTGCTAGATACCAATCTCAAGAGCTCGGAGAGAGTATGCGAAATGATCTAATCCTTATGAACCGTGAGGTACTAGATAAAGTTCATGTTTTTAGTAGCTCAGAACGGAGAGTGACGACAAGTGCCCAAATTTGGGCGGCTGCATTTACACATCAAAAAGAAATTTCTCAAGATTTCATCAAGATTCGCAAAGATCTTTTGGACGACTCCAATGCTGCAAAAGATGAGATGGACAAAGTAAAGAAAAAATTGAAGACTTTACTTCGTCGAGGAATATCAGCACCTCCCCAATTTGCTTGGCCGTCCAACATGCCGGAGCCTTCGATTGTGCAACGATGTATAGTGAAGTTAATGAAATTCCATCGCAAGGTCATGCGCTATAATTACGCTAAAATATATAGTGGAACGTCCGTATCACTTGGCACTATTAAAAATCCTAGTGAAAAAGATGGATCTAAGGAAAAGCCAATATCAGGCTCTCTAAATTATAATTCATTTCTACAGAACGGAACAACGAGCAGTATACAAGCTCGCTGGTGCTGTGGCGAGGATGCAATTTTGTTTAAGGAAAGATGGGAGAAGTTATTTTCGGAGTTCTGTGATGGTGATAAAGTAGATCCAAGTAAAATCTCAGAACTCTATGATACGATGAAATTTGATGCGCTACATAATCGACAATTTTTAGAGTGGGTTTTTACACCTAGTAAAAGTATTTTAGCAGAGGAGGAAGATGAGATATTAGAAGAATTAAAAGAAATTGGTAGGGCGAAGCAACAGCCTCGTACTCATGAAGAAGCTATTGAGGATCAGGAATCATCGCTCGCCAAGACTGAATTGAATAGAAGCTTGCATCGGCGTATGTTTCATCGTAGCTCCATGATTTTTGGAAGTAGAAATATGGATGAGCCACCAGAACAATATTTTCGTCTCTTTACTGGCAGCAGCAATACGAAAGCGAAAACGGATGCAAGACTTGAGAAATTGAGAGAATTATATAAACTTGCAAAAGTTTTATTCGATTTTATTTGTCCACAGGAATATGGCATGACCGATGCAGAAAAGTTAGAAATTGGGTTATTAACATCATTACCCTTACTTAAGGTAATCTCTCTCCTCCCCCACCCCTTAGTACGCTCTGATTGAAGATAATATCTCAAACTTTTTAATTTTTTTTTTCTATATAGGAAATCGTGCAAGATTTGGAAAAAATGCAAGCATCAGATGAAGCCAAATCACTCATATATTTTACTAAAGAATCACATATATACACTTTACTCAATTGTATACTCGAAGGTGGTATAACGACCAAAATTACTCGCTCAGCTATTCCTGAGCTGGACTACTTATCTCAGATTTGCTTTGAACTATATGAAAGTGAAAATAAAAATCCTGATTATGGTGATGGTCGTCTTGAAGAAAACCTTCCTAAATATGAATATAGCATACGAATCGCCATAAGTCCTGGGTGTCATACATTCGACCCATTAGATGTTCAATTAGATAGTAAACACTGTATCAGTTGTGCACCACGCCGAAGTCTCACAGCGCATAAAAATTGGAAAGAAGTTATCGATACTCTTAGAGCCAAATTTCATCAGTATTTGCCCCTTCTTTTACCTCTCTAAATTTATTGTTGTTTTCAAATCAAGAAGAGCTTTTTATATTATTTTAATACGTCTCTCTTCTAACTGACCTCTTTTCTTATCAGGGTAAAACTTCCAAAAAGTTTTTTGGCCATTAATTTAAGTGAAAGTCATACTTTTCACAAAAAAACAGAAGAAACAAATCATCAAAAGGAACAAAGAGAAAATAAACCAGACATTCAACAATTAAATAACAATAAAAACATCGAAACGAAAGAAAATGATAACAATAATAATGAAAAAAATCAAAAAAATATGTTTGAATGTGGTGTTTTGGACAGTTTTTGTGAAGAAGAAAATACAAAAGTTGAAGAAAGTTTTGGATGTGTCAACAAATAGTGAGTGATTTTAGGGAAGATGATTCCTGGTATGTAAAGTTAGGGGATTGTTAAGGAGCATAGCGGTAGAGTTATGGAATTAAAGCGAAGTAGGGGGGAAAAAAGATGTGAAAGGAGAAGACTAGTGCAGGCCATCTCCTCGAATACCGAAGAGAGCAAGTTATCGTGGCACTATTTGTATGGAAGGAACCCCCCCTTGGATTATTAACATAGCGCTATTGATCGAAATGACTACTGTGTGCCTCGAATGCCATAGCGGGGAATGTCTAATTGGGGCTCATTACGTCTAAGTATCCGTCCTACCTTAAATCGGCCGATATGCATTAGTTTTTGCATCTAGCCTAATCCGAACTACGCTCTCCATCATCAAAAGATGTTTTAGAATTCAGAGGGTGTAATTATATAAAATCAGCGGTTCGACTCCTTAGACCATTTTCTTGACGCTTTACCCGATTGAGAATTTACGCATGTGACTTTCCCAATTTGAACTTGATAATCTGAATCTGATACGGAGCTCGTCCTGACCCCTCGTCGGCCAACACTTTACTCGATGAAGAATTATAGCATGTGATGTAACTTTCCAATTTTACAGAGAAAACACTGTCTAGTAACCCCCCATGACAAGTTCACCATATCATACCTACTTGACTCGACTATACGGTATACAAGATACTAAATTGCAAAACTCGCTTAGAGTTATGCATAAATATACATTTAATCCCGCCTTACCAGGCTATGGTCATATACATAAATTGGATATTGTCCATAATTCCTTGACCCTACTGAAAATGCTGTTAAACGCATATCTTACTCAATTTATAACTCTAAGCGAGTTTTACAATTTAGCATTTTGCATACAATACATCATGTTAGCATTTTAAAAGCACAAAGTAGAAGTAGAATGTCTTATTCTCTAGAAGAGTCTTGTTCAAGTTGTGTCTAAGAACAGTGCAGGAAATAATCTGACGATTCCAGCCGCTGTTAGATATTTGCGATTCCTTATTCAGCACTCAAAGATTAATGAGCTTCGCATGATGTCATCAGTAAATATTTCAACCTTTTCTACATAATCCAGCAAAGATTAGAAATCGAGGACCAGAATTAATGAGATGTATATGAAGTTCGAATGTCACTGGGTATTTATTCAGACTCGACTGTAATTTCCCCCGCTGCCGTGAGGGAGACGCATAAAAAGGCACCACAAACACGCGAATGGGTCATCATTATTGAGTCAGCATCTAAAATTAGGGAAACAATCAGATCACTAGTAATATTTAAGGGTCAAGACTCACAAAGCTCATGGTATGAAGAGGAAACCTCTGATTTCATCTGTTTGACATTTTCGAATGGATGGACGGATTATGAAATCCGAATAAATTGGATTCGAGAAACATTCATTTCAAAGATATCGCCGTCGGTACACTCCAACTTTGGAGAATTTTACTCCTGGATGAATATGGAAGTGATGTCAACGTTGACTTTTGTATGGGAGTGTAAACAAAATCAAGTACATGTCCTATTAGAGCTATCTCGTACATCTCATATTCGCTAGCCTCTAGATTTGACCTATTTTTCACATTGCACTCTTCATCTCTCACCTCTCAAATCTCGATATCATGAAAGCCTTATTACGAAGCAAGAACTTTTCATCTTATCGAGACTAGAGTGTGATACGAGAGAGAGGTTTTTGGATCTTACAGGAAATACTTTAGAGTTGACCTGCCCAATAATCCTTTACGCCCGCCAATGAAAAGTTACCTGAAGTCAATTTTTGATTCTCTAAGAAAACCAAAATGGCCACCAAAAAAAAAGAAGTCGTCTTTGACCAAGATACAATTAAGGAATCAAGTAGTACTATATTTGAAAAGATATGGAGAAAAGTCTAAGTGATAATTCAAGCGGTTCTGGAAAGCATGCTGCTCTCGAATTGAAGAGATAGTCTCGTCTTAGTGAAGCATCATCTGTAATAATACATACTATATATCACATGACATTTAGTCACGTGATAACATGTACATATAATTAGATAGTAACTTCAATGAAACCTACACGCTTCTATCACAACAGGTTATGGCCCTTTAGTCACTTTCACTGCGTGTAAGCTTTCGTGTTTACTAGCTATACGACATTAATTATCGTGCTCTCGTCTTCATTCTAAGTATATTTGTTGGTAAACAATCGGAACGCAATTGCGTGGTCAAGACACAGATCAACTCTTATTCGATTGATTATGTCTGTCTCTCTAAAACTACAGT
>QVIK01000041.1:95759-133044 GCA_003957845.1 Oidium heveae | reverse complement strand
ACGTAATTTCATCCATACTTATATAGGAGCTGGAATAGATAGATTGAATATATAGAAATAGAACACACCAATTTGAATAAACTCATTACTAGTCTTTGTAGATGAGAAAAGACGCACTTCCCCAAATATTTCTTGATAATCCTAGGTCGAATATCCGCTCATATATATATCGAAGTGACGAGTGTAATTATGCAAGCGAAAGCATGTTTGTAGATCAATGAAATAAATTTTTAACGATATAAGACTCCTTTGTATAATTTCCATCAAATTTCTCGTCTTTTTCTTTTGTACAGGTGGTGTAGATAAAAAATAGGTATACACATTGTAAGAAGCTCTAGAGGAACCTTTCGTCCGAGTTATAACATCTATGAGATTGGCAATCATATGAAGGGCTATGTAGGAGAATTTTAAAGTAACTTATTCGAAAATGCGCCCTCGGACTGGCCTTCCAATCTCTAGCAGTTACTGCTACTTTCCTATACAAGCTGAGATTTCCATGATAACCAGACTAATATGAGTCTTTCAGGCTTTCAAATACAAGTAAATAAAAGCGCAGTCGAGACCTCTAGATAAGCCTTAACCATGGCATGGGCATCTTCTCTACTCTGGAGCAAGTGGAATGACCTAAGTGACGATAATTATTCGTCCAAGAGATGTCTTGCAAGCCTCTACTTGTGTGGAATCCAGTGTCTTTCAATGTGGGTTACCAAATCCGAATGTAAGATCGATTTTTACCGTAGACCAGGCTTCGTTGAAATTCTCATGACGTTCGTTGCTTGCTGGATAAACTTTTCCTCCCTTCAAGGAAATTTTCACATATGTCCCATTCCTTTTTGCTTGCAAAAATTCATATATATATATATATATATAAAAATCTTCTACGATATTTACCCATTATTATATTCATTTTTCCTTATATATCGATTATAGAGCAAGTAAAGTGATTTTGGGGTGGGGAGGGGGGGGGAATTTTATTCAATGATAGCTCTGATCAACGCCCAAATTATTATCAATCATTATCAATCCGTTTTTTTTTTTTTGAGGTAGGTAGGTAAGGGGGTATAGGTCACTATGACACACCAACCGTATGGATCATAAGCATGGTCATATTAGTCTATATAACATGTGTGGAATGAATCAATGAGAGTAATACCGAATGATATATTTTGCTCATTCTTATGAGCCGCGTCTGGAAAGGCTGAAGAATAGCTGTATAAACATGCTTGTCGATATCAACTTTTTAAATTCTGTAGGGAATTAATTTCTTTCACAAGAGATTATCAAGCAGAGAATTGTATTGATGTGCACCCATCGAGGACTACCCCCTTTGATCGGAGATTTAATATGTCTCGTGAGACCAGCATTAAGTCAGGTTCTTTCGCGACGTGAAGAAAGCAGTCGTCTTACGAACGTCCCGCAATGCAAGGAACAAAAAACGTCACCACGTGATATATTTTCAGACCTAATATCTAAACTAGTACTAATACAGCACAGCATGATCGTCAAAATAAGAATATAATAGGCGAGTGGTAAATAAATATAAGTCCGTGCAATATTGGGGAAATATCCAAAAAAAATATATTCTGAATTCTGCCATACAAACTCGAGCGGCTCAGATTTTGTGAATTCGAATTAAAAACTACAAAGTAAATTCAATATTAAGCCTTCTCTTTAACAGATTCTATGACATGCTTCTAGTACAAATGCTTTAAACCTCAAGATAGTTTTTTTGTAGTAGAATATAGAGTTAAATATTATGCATCTGGTTTTAAATACTATTACAAAGTATGCAGAACTGATTTTAGTGGCCAATCTACAAATATACCAAAAAAATATGTTACCCAATATATAAATAAAGTAAATGACCAATAATTAATAAGAAGAACGCTTAAATTAAGAACGAATCATATATTTGGTAAAATATCGTGATAAGACTCCTTTTGGGGGCTCGGGAATAGAGCCCCAATAAATTTCGTTACTAGTAACGAGAGCATGAGCCTTACCTGGCATGCAATAGGCCAAAGAATTTACCCTGAAAGAGTTTTTCAATTTCATTTGTATGGCGCGTTTTGCATGCCTAAAACAAAAGTGAATTCTCGTCAACGGCCAAGCCTGCTGTGCTGCATTTATCTCAGACCTATCCTTATCACAATCGATAAAGAAAGGAGCGAGTCCCGCTTGCTGTAATGGTCTCAAAAGGCGATGGAGGACTTGTGTTGTAGCTCCATTTGGTGAATTCTCGTTTGAGGAAAGCATATCAACAAAACGGTAGTCCATCGGAACTCTGGTTCCATTAAGCTCGGCAAGCAAGGCATATAGATCCATCCCTGCGTTATTAGTTCCGAAAGTTGCGTCAATCGCTACCTCCTTGATAGTTCTTGATAAGGCATCAACAGATGAATGAATGTAAATTGCTAAGGCGCGCACATTAGCAACCAGAATAACTTCATGACAGTATTTGTTTACGAGTTCTTCAAAGAGTNTCTTGATAAGGCATCAACAGATGAATGAATGTAAATTGCTAAGGCGCGCACATTAGCAACCAGAATAACTTCATGACAGTATTTGTTTACGAGTTCTTCAAAGAGTTTTGTTGCCTGATAAGGGCTGGTCATCCTGGAGTCTCCAAAAACCTTTATTAGCTTGTTTCCACTGGTAGTATACCTGATGATATACAATATGCTGAACTTTTGTGAGCCCTGATGGCTGAAAATTTTGCCAGATCTTGGAAGGTGTCAGTATGATTACTCTTTCATTTATGAATGCCTAGACTTAAGGTCCCATGTGAATGTCATCATAAGACGTGTGAATTTTATGGTAAATTTTTAATAATAGGGATCTATCTTCCAGCGATTGGGTAATTTGAAGCCGGATTTTGCATTCAAATTTATCCATCCGGCTTTTGTGACGGATATTTTTTGAAGATAAATTTTCTCCCAGGAAGATATCTTGCGAATAAACAAATGTGTATGACAAGTAAACTGTAGACATAGATCATATATCCCTAAATCGAAAGCCACAATTTTCCCAAATGATCTGAACGAGTTAGTTAATTGCATTAGTTAGTTCTGTTCGATCGCCCTCCTCCGTTACATGAAGTTGTGATCCAAAAGCGACAGGTAGCCGATCCAGATCAAATGTATACACAGTATCAATAATATCAGTTTGAGGCTACTAATATAAATGATTAGCTGTATTTGTTACCGTAAAAAACAGACAGAACTCTTACCGGTTGGCTCTTGATAGTCATCTTATTTACAAAGTCGTCCCACTCATGGAATGCTAATAATTCTCGTTTCTTTGAATGACGCTGGCAAATTCTGTAAATCTTACCCTGTTTATTTACAAGAAAATCTTCGCAGATTCGGAAGTAGCGGCTTTTAGAACAGAAGCAACTTTTAGACTCCATTATCAATCAATAATTTTTAAGAGATGTAGGAGAATTGGGATATTTATTAGGAGAGTAATTGATCAAGTAAGTTGCGTACATTCAGTGATTATCGATGGCGATGCTACTTATTGAGGATGGCTCATTTATCAGATGAGTTATTTATAAACAATTAGGATAGAATCGTAAAGCTAAAGTGGAACTGTAAAAAGTGGGGCTATAAAATAGAAAATAACAAACGTAAAACGATTTAAAAATGTATCACGTGGTGACGTTTTTTGTTCTATGCATTCCGCTTTGATCATCTTACGTGGCTTAGTTGTACTAATAAGAGTTTTTTTTTTTTTCCTCGATTGAACCTAATCTTGATTTTTAATACTGCGAGCACGTGCCTACGATCTCGAGATCGTTTATTTTTATTTTTTGTCTTTTATTTTAAACAAGCTTTCATGCACATGAAACGTTAAAAATTTATGCATAAATGCCATTTATTTTTTTGGGGGGAGGGGAAGACTTTTTCAGATGAATATTTACGGAAAATTATAAATGTCGTATTTTCAGGGTACCCATGTATGACACTAAGCCTTATTTGGAATCGCTCCTGTCTCAGCCCTGTAGTCATTCAACATCAAATTGAGGTTGTTAGATATCAAATTTTTTGAATAAGTAATTAAATTGTAAATTCACAAGGTGTCTGAACAATTCAATTATATTTTCAATATAATCAAATCCCAAGACGTGTGTGTGTCTTCTTCTCTAGAGCTACTCTACTAATAAGTATCATCTTGAGTGTGATCCTCCTATGCATATCCCCTATCAGTGCATATCGCTTATTTATACGTTTGCACAATTAATAAGTTCTCGCTTATAACTACCGGAATATACTCAGGACTATCATCAATTATCCCTATTCCAAAATTTGAGCTGTCCTCAGCTCAAATCAATCTGATCAAGACCAATCTTAGATATCAAATTTTTTCGGTCTTGATTTAGCATATTCTTACTACTTTACCAGAGACTTTGCACTGGTGTCCATCACGCACGTATGCTGGGAAAAGATTTTTATCGTTATATCGGTTTACAAGTTTATATCCTCCAGGTGACATTAATATGTATTATTTATATGGCAAGCAGAAATAGCCCAAGGACCATCGAAATAAGGTTCAAACTTATTTTTCCTCTGTCTAATGCGCAGAACCCAGTCTCCTGATAAAGGTTCTAAATAATGCCTTTGATTCCTGTAGGTACTCACGCGTTTTAGCTCGTATTGCTTTGACACTATCAACGCACGATCTAGCAATCAGTGCTGCATGAGACTTCACAAGCTTGTCAGCCCATTCTAATACTTCGCTAGCTGTTGCTTCTCGTGTATACACCGGATATAACAGTTCTTCTTCTGGAAGATGTGTACCATATTGTAGGAAAAAGGTACTAAATCCCAATGAGATTCTTCTGTGGAAGATTTACACAGCTCTAGCAAGAGCAGTGGCAAAAGGCATTTTTCTATTATCAAGAATTGTACGACTCAAGGTACCCTTTAGAATTCCGTTTATTTGTTCGACTTTACCATTACTTTGAGGTCGATATGGAGTAGTATGAATCATAGTAAACTTGTGTTGTCTCTGAAAATTCTTTGCTTCATTTCTAGTAAAGCAATTCGCATTGTCACTTATTATTTGCATTGGGGTACCAAACGTTTGGAAAATATAAAGCAATAGTGGTATTGTACATGTGAAATCAGCATTTGTGACAATACGTGACTCTAACCATCTAGTGGCATATTCGACGGCATTGAGTAATATTATTTGGCCAACTTGAGTATGATCGATACCCCATCGTGTTAGAGGTGGTGGCGGCTGAATAGGTTTGAGATTTCCGAGAGATGGATCAGGAGGTTTCATCAGTTGGCATGAGCGGCAGTTTCGATGAACTTCATGGGCTACTAATGTCAATTCCAGGTGCCAGTATTTCTGGTTCGCATTCTGTAAGTTCGTACCTACTGATTGATGCATGTCCTTGATTTTCATGTACTAATTAGTATTAGTATTAGTATTAGTATTAGTATTGTCGTTTTGAGGTCTTGAAAGATAATCTGCGAGTACATTCGCTTTTCCTTTCCGATAAAGTATTCGAATATTGTAGTGTTCTATTGAATCTAAAAATATCAAGATTCTGACAGGTTGTTCTGATTTATTTGGTATTGATCTTAATGATTGATAGTCGGTAATGATTGTGACGTCACCACCTTCGATCCAATGGCGCCAATGCTGTAATGATAATAGTATACACAGAAGTTCTCTCTCCTGTGCCGAATATCTCTGCTATGTTTCATTTAATTTTCGAGAAAAGTATGCGACAGGATGTAAAAAGCCGAAATTTGGAGGTATTTAATAAGAGGCCGTAAGAAACGAATCGGTTTAAGATTAACATCAGGCATGAATAAAGTTTTTCAATAGTATGTCTCCATATAGCAACATCGTCAAATAATCCAGCAGCAAAGGATCGAAAAGGATCAAGAACTTCTTCCATAAAATTTTGAAATGTTACATGTGCATTACACATCCCGAATGGCATCACTTACCATTCAAAAATCCCAAAGGGTGTGACGAAAGCTGTCTTTTCACGGTCTTTTTCATTCATTTTTATATGCCAAAAACCATTCTCTAAGTCTAAGAAAGCGTAGAATTTATGTCCAGCAACTCATTGAATTTTATCGTATGTGTTAGGCAAAAGGTGAGCATTTTATTCTGTAATTATATTGAGCTCTCTATAATTTACACAAATACGTCACACAGTTTTGTTAGTTCTAGTGGTAGGCTTCTTTGGAATCAGGACTAAAGGAGCTGCCCAGGGACCTTTACTTTTTTGAATGATGATGCCCTTATGTGCCTTGTAGAATTCTTTTATGGCTAATTGCTGTTGGGGACTATATCTTCGTGGTGGGAGTTTGATAGGAGAGTGGTCACCTGTATCAATACAGTGACTGAAATTTGAAAGTTCGTCCATTCGACGGAGCGTTTTATTAAAGAGAAAAGGAAATTTTGTTGCATACAGATTTCCAAAACTGTGTCCTATATTTGATGTGGCTGTATTCCATTTAATGTTAACGGTTTGAGATGTTGTGAAAGAGTGATTGATAAATGTTGACTTTTTAAGTATAGGGTTAAGGATGGTTTATTTTGCATATTTAATAGTTGTTGTTTACCATCTTCCTTACAAAGTAGTCCTAAGGGGTGAAATATAGTATGGCCAAGGATAAATTCGCCGGGAATGTCCCATTGGGGATTATTCCAGCTGAAACAGAAAAATCAGAAGACCATTGATCATCGCCAGTATAAAGTTGAACGTGTACTAAAACGTCTTGATGAATCTTTGGGCCTTCGCCACCGATACCAGATAGAGTTGTTATGATAGAATTATAAGGTGAAAGTCTTTTTGCGAGAAATGTTGAAATATAGCAGGTGGATGAACTATAATCAACAAAAAGTTTTGAAATGATTGTTGGGAGAGTTAGAGAGTCTAGATAGAAAAAGGTTATGAGGCCTTCCAAAACCTTCCCTCAAGGAGTCTTTTGGGTAAATTTGGTTATTATTTACTACGCCTACGGCAGCAAAATAGGCGTCATGATACTCTCATTGGACTGTAATTTCCGTTTCAAATTCATCAGTTAATTCATTTAGTTTCCCCTTTAAGTTTTCATCATCTAATTTCGTTTGAGGATTCCATTGGTTTTCATTGCCTCCAGTGTTGATCAGATAAGATTTATTGAACTTTTTATTGCTTTTTTTAAATGGCTTTCTTTTAAAATTTTGAAGACGGGTTAGTTTTTTTCGGAGTTCGTCATATTTTCCATAATATTTATTTTCATTGCTTCTATTAATATTCTGTTTATTTCGTTAACTATGGGAATATGAACATTTGTTGGCCCAATTTCCTTTCTTACCACAGGTATAGTAGATTTCTTCACTGCTGATAAAAGACTCATCCTTTTCTTCTTAATTTTCCGAGGTTTTGAAGGCGGGTGTTTCGAGAGATGGTAAATCTGCTGGTCTTACATTATCCCAGGTATTTCTATAGCTTTCTAGTGTCATTTTATCTTCTATTGGCCATTTCATGATCTGAGACGATATTTGCACAACCATTTTTACAATTTCTTGGTTATTAGACGAGATTGTGTGTGGAAAAGCTACTGTCCATGTACGAGGCAGGTTAGTTTGAACAAGTTCTTTTAATAAGTCTCTGGTCGAATCAGAGGTTCTGTCAGTTCCAGATAAATTATAATAAGCGTCTCGTAGGCGCCAGGCAAAAGCATGTGATGATTCATTATCTTTAAGGCTCAAAAGGGAAAAAGCCGTCAATGGGTTATGTAAAACATTTAATCGTTGCATCGTTGTGAATATGGCTTCAAGAAGTAGTATCCAATCAGGATGCTTACCCATAGCCCAGACCCGTACTCCTTGAAAGTCACCACTCATGTCAATGATGACTCTTTGTGAACACAAATGGTATTTGATAAGAGCCATTTGTAAAGCATTCTGAATGCAAGATAATTTTCGGAATACTTCTGAGTCTACCCTAATTAACTTCCATTCTGGTTTGAGGATTACTTTACTTTTAACGCTTGTAAACGCGTCGTCTTGAACACTTCCAGGAAATATAGCTTCGAGCCAGGCCTTTTTTACAAAATTTTCTCTGGGAGTGAGGTTATCATCGTTTTCCATAATTGGTGACATATCAGTTCTTCCAGATTCTGTCCTCTTTACAGACTTCTTCTTAGGTACGGTCGGATTCAGACTGAGAAAACTTTCTTCTTTCTTTTTCTTTCCCTTTTCCTTTGTCAGTTGCTTCGTGTTTAAACAATTTTTTGTCTATGTCCTCTTAAGAATCTTTTAAATTTCCTTTGTTCTGAGCTAGAGTGCTCAGAGATTTCTGTATCTGGACGAGAATCTTTTCGACATTTTGCTACTGGATCTTATCTATTCTACCTCCCGTATTGTTGTGCCCGAGCTTGATTGTTTTGTCTAAGTTTTTGAATCTAGTATCGATTTCGTCAAGACTATCTTTGAGTTTTTTATTTAAGGTAAATATGTTAGGAACATCTGAATTTTTAGAGTCGGACATCTTTTTAATCGAGTTATTGCTTATATAATAGATGTATATTTATATTAAGGGTTTCTCTTCAAAAATAATTCTATTTAAGGTTGTTAGATATCAAATTTTTTGAATAAGTAATTAAATTGTAAATTCACAAGGTGTCTGAACAATTCAATTATATTTTCAATATAATCAAATCCCAAGACGTGTGTGTGTCTTCTTCTCTAGAGCTACTCTACTAATAAGTATCATCTTGAGCGTGATCCTCCTATGCATATCCCCTATTAGTGCATATCGCGTATTTATACGTTTGCACTATTAATAGGTTCTCGCTTATAACTACCGGAATATACTCAGGAGTATCCTCAAAATATTCGGCAAAGGTTGCTTGGCCAACAAAAGTAATAATTTGCTTCACTTAGAATGCCAGTGCTTGTGTATAACTCTACAGCTCACTATAATTTTATATATTTTGCAGTCTCACAGCTATTAAATATTAATCAGTTGTCTTTTCTTATTATTTTCAACTTAGAAACGTAGGCGAATTATCTTAAGATAAAGATAAAAGTTTTCATAGCAATTCTTAATATTTGCAGCAGGCAGGTATTGAAGCAGCATATATCAAGAGGTTTGAACTCCAGATCCCAAAGAAATTAAATCTTCATCAACTAATTGGAAACATATTCTTATACAAGCAGATGTTTTAGTTTATTAATTTTTCATCTTGAAAAGTATGGACGTCAACAACACCAACATTAATATGACTTTCCCTGTTGTATCTGGTAGTTGCGAAGATGCACTTCTTAACGAGCCTGAAACCTTCATTGATAGTCATTTATTACAAATCAATACTGAGTCCGACACCATTCATGATCTCCATGATATAGTGGAAGAAGATTTAGCTGATAATTTGTAATTTGAAGGCTAGGATACTGCACTTCGGGGTCCTACCAACTCTAGTTATGCTCTAATTGCTATACCTAGAGTTAAAGTATACTCTAACTTTTCAGATGTCTATGAGGCAGTCATGAAATTCAGTGAATAAGGGGGGGGGTTCGCCTGGGTTAAATCCGGTGGTACCAAAAGAGACAAGAACGGTATTGAGATTTATGTCCCTTTAAAATACCAAAACGGCTTAAGCTGTAATCTTCTAAAAAGAAATGAGTCAAAATCCCTAGAAAAAATTAAGACCGCTATGCTGACTGACTTCAACGCATCAATCATTCTCAAGACAGTGGATGAAGAAAATCCACTTGGTGCATGGACATTTTCTCTCGGTGGAAATCTATTCCATTATCATAGAGATGTCTCTTTAACTTCAAATACTTTGCATAGGCCTCGTAATAGAGGGGAAGATGTGAGGAGGTTCTTATCGAATACACGAACTTGTGGAACTTCACCAAAGCAAACCCAGGAGCTGGCATTCTCTCAATTTGTCGACAAACATGATAGTAATAACTTTGTCAAAACTGATCTGATTATTCACGATATCTATAGTGAAAGGGCCAAAATAAGGGCCATAAATCTGAGTGGCTATACGCCCTTCAATAGCGTACTTCAAATTCTTGAAAACGATAGCTTTTGGTCCAAGTATATTAAGGATATTGATGATAGACGATAGACATTGTTTTTTGCAAGTCCAGATATGGTTCAAATTTATAAAAAAGCTGAATATGTGCTAGTTACAGTTTGCACATATAAAACAAAAATCTATAACTTTCCATTATTCTGTATTAACTTTATCACACTTACATGTCAGACATCCCTTAATGAAATACATTGGAAAAGCCAATGTTATTCATTCGGGTAAATCCCATAACACTTAATGCCGTTTTTTTTTTTTTCAATACACGTCCAGACTTCAAGCTCTCTAGTGTCTTTTGTTTTTTAAATCCAGTTCTCAGAACAATTATTTGTTCGCTTAATTTTGTGACTGAATATGACTCTTCCTGCAAGTGTTCCCGCCATAAATATGAAGATGCTAAGAGTAATCAATTACTTTCTTCGCATGAAGTCAGACAGCAGAAAGCTCTAGCTGACTAAATAGGTTTAGGTTGTGACATGGGTAAAGAGCCAGAGTATGAGCGAGTCCAAATAAGGCTTAAAGCTATATATATATATATATATATACATGGGTATCTTGAAAATACGACATTTATATTAAAAAAAAGTATATGACATACATAATTTCCCATATTTACCGGTCAATCGATAAATTGCAACCAATAAATCGGTGATGAAGTATTAAATGCGATTCCCCCCCCCCTTTTTTTTTTTTTTTCCTTCAATACTACTTCCATTATCTATTATCATGCCAAAACCCAAGAACTATACTATAATAGCCCCTAAAATCCTTAGCAAAATAAATTCAATCCTGCCCAAATATCATGAGAAAAAATTAAAAATATTAAAAAAAAAAATTACGTATCATCAAATAAGTAAGTAGCCTTGATCAATACCGTACATTATTCNAAGTTATCCACTATAGAGGCTAATTACCCAATCCATGACAAAGAAATGCTCGCAATAGTAACCTATCTTAAGGAGTTGAGTTGGGTTGGGTTGGGTTGGGGGGGGAAGCAAGCAGAATTAAAGTTAGTTAGCAGCAAAACCATTCGTTATCCTTAGTAATCATTTAAAAAAAAAAAAAAAAAAAAAAACAATTCAAAAATTCAAAAATTCAAAGTTCAAAGTTCAAAAAAAAAAAAAATAAGGATCCAAGTAAAAAGAATCTTTGAACAATGATATAGTGTCTCAAAAAGTGATAATGTAGATGTGAGGGACTCTTTAGCTATGATCAAAATAATTATACACGTTGACCAGGCAATCAATTACTTTTCTAAACACGGTCCAAGGAATTTGTGTTGGATCACGTGGGTATGTGAAAATAACGAAAGGAGGGTAAGGATTTAATGATTTCCTACATATATATATACACAAATACTTTTTCAAGACTCAAGGTTAAGTCTGATTTTCTTTAAAAAAAAGTAGCCATTTTCCTGAGTCTGGTTGTTGAGTTTGGCACTTGAAAGCTACAGTAGGTAAACTTAGAATTCGCCAACACACTTTACTAATACACAAGGTCGAAGATGTGATAAACATTTGAAACTTAGAAGGTTATCATTCACATCATTATTCTGGTGTACAAGTATAAAATTGAATGATCATTACATATAGTAAATAAATTTTGCTTAAAAGGGGTATAATACAAGTGAAAGTATGAGTAACTATATATAACAGCTATAGTTTACATGAGATTTTCCTTCCATCTAGTTTTATCAAATGATTACATCATGTCCGGTTTAAATCCGTTTACAATTGAATACATATCACACATTAAACTCCCTAAATATCAAACGCTATGATTGACAGAAGAGCTAGCTAGTTATCAGGTCCGGAAAGTTAAACAGCCTAAATCGTAGGAGTTATAAGAGTTAGAATTTGGATTGATTGGAGAAGCAAGTTGATCACTGGAGGGAAATGGACCAGCTGATTGAGGAGATCGATTAGACGTGTAAGCATTGTTGGATGAGTTAGAAGTCCCATGACCATTGACGTAAACCCCACCCACATTATTCAGAAAGTTACTTGAAGAAGCTGTAGATCCACCACGAGAGTGACGTAATGGTAACTGTACTAAGTCTGTTTGTTCACCCGATATAGGTTGGCCGGTGATTGAGCCATTTCGCGCTTCATTCCCTGATATTTTAGCCTGAATCCGCCGACCATGTGGAGTGCTTCGAATTGGAGGGAGATGAGGTCTGACAGCCTCAATCAAACGGGCTTTCATATCAGGACTTGCGTAATCAAGAGCCGTCTGGATGACATAATTTCCAAAAGAGTCACGGAGAAGTCGATCAATCTCGTTTTGTTGTAATAATTCTTCAATTAGAGAGTCCCTAGTGGGCTCAAGAGCGAAACGCAGACACTTCTCGACCACATTGGAGCTGAACTTGTGTTTCGAGAATTGACTTACCCTTCCTTTTAACGTGGCGGCAAGGGGCTCGGTGAATATAGGCTCGTTTAGATCGCAAATATATTGCACTACATAATTACCAAATGGGTCTTGCATTAAAGTATAGGCATTGTTTGAGATCTGATGAATAAGCCAAGCTTTTTGCTCTCCATCTGCGTGGTCAATGCAGCGTTGAAGAACACAACAACCATGGCGATGAGTGCCGACTTCTACACAATGCTTTCCAACTGCATCAAAAATGAATTGAGCGTCCTTGGAACTGAGCTTGTTCAGGCACTTTTGTATAACGTGGTTACCATTAAGATCTTGAATAAGCTCGACAACTCGGTAGCGAAGGGCATTGATAATTATGTCTATTTGTTCTTGTGTTGTTATATGCTCAATCATCTTTTGTAGTGCTCGTGTCCCATGCTGGTTAAGAGCTATGCGAACCAAATCACGAGAGGCATTTTCAATGAGAATAGTTCTTTCACTATCATTACAGTATTCCAGAAGTTTCTGGCACAAGTAATTACCAAAGGGATCCGTCATAAACTCAATCACGTGTTGATTAGTTTCAAGCCAGATTTGATGAATCTCATCCGGATTTCGTTCTTCTAGCTTCTTTTGTAAGTATCGGCATCCATGCTGATCTTTACAGAGAGAATATATCTCGCCATCGAGAGATTCAAGAGAAACATTGGCATATTTATCTATTACTGTTTTTTTAAAAAAGAGGGGAAATGTTAGTAGTCATATACCTCAAGGAGGATGAGTGAGCTAGAACACTTACTATTATCACCATCATTAGGGCGCCGGTTTTGGGTGACACGAGGTTGGTTTTCACGAGATCCTGTTTGTTGGGGCCGTGTAGTATTAGCAGTGAATATTTGGTTACCGTTGTACCCATAGGGATTAGGAGAGGAGTATCCATATTGGCTGATGGGCATGTTCTGCATTCCTGAAATAATCATTTGCATGCCGTAATAGGACTGCTGTGCGGCCAAAGACTGCGCAGAGTTTGGCGAAAGTGGAGGTACAATTGGTGACTGATTTATATTCTGTGTCTGTGTTGAAGCTGGACCAAAAGGCGGTGCGCTCGCATGAAGAGCAGTATTTATAGACTGAAATCCTATACCCTGACCTTCCCTGATGCTAGAGTTCTCATTTGAGGTGACATCGCGGCTTAATATATTACTTACAGCTCCAGGAGGTATACGACCAAGGCTTGCATTGTGATTATGAAAGCGTTGATGAGCGCGAGAGTTTGGAGCATTCTTGGAATTGGTAGCCCCACTTGTGTTAGATCGTGTAGTTTGGATATCATTTGAGAATGAAGACGAAATTTTGTTGGGGGAAGGAGAAGATGCAGATGCTAATTGGTTACTGTTAGGAGATGTTACTTGAGAAACCTTATCTTGCTGTATATCAAAGCCATGACGATACTTCATATCAATAGAATGGCGGTATGATTGACGGACATTTGACGACGGTTCAACCGCATTTGAATTTGAAGTGGTAGCCGATCCACTTTGCTGAGAGCTACCTAGAGAAATTCCTTGTTGCGACCTGGTCGGGCGATGCTGATTCGTATATGAATTCCACGTAGTTGTTGGTTCTGGTATTGGAGTCTGGCATAGAGCTAGATCAAGTGCAGCAGAGGAGGCAGAAAGCTTTTTATCATTAGTTTGAGTATGAGCTAAGTACCAGATTGTTTATGAGACTAACCAGATGGGGATAATCTTCACGACGGACAAGAATAGGAAAGTTTTCTTCGTTCGCATTTACTTGTAAAAATTCATTTGCTCCAGATTTTGTAGTAGATTCTTCTTCTCCAAAAAGGAATCTGGCAGTATTAATTTGGTCCAGAGCCAGATCACGAAAGTTCGGTCGTGTCTTTGTAACTGGCATTGAGTATCTGTTAAGCCTACGCAGACTGTTAGATACTTGTAAAGATGTTGATGTATTTTTTTTTTTTTTTTTTTTTCAATAGAATAAGAGATTTGGTTAATGATGATGTGAGCAGACAGAAGGGTTATACAAAAGATAATATGGTGAAGTTGGGAAGATTCTAGGAGACGATGTACTCTGACTCCAGTAGAAGCCTATTTAAAGTACAGTCAAGTAACTTTATAGTCTTCTGAGGTGTAAAGTCTAACAAGGTAGTATTTAGTGACTTTCACTCAATACCAATCAATAGATAATATCAGAACTTATATAGCAACCAAACTTACGCATTTGTAGATCTATGACTGGTGGGATCTTGTCTAACAGCTTCTGCCTTGTCGTCATCATCATCAATACTTCGTCTGTATTCAGAAAACTGCTTAGAAAGCAATTTTTCATCCATGATTAGACGTGATTGAATAGAGCTTGATGGAGAATTTAGATGAGCACCAGATCTTCCGGATGAGTTGAACAAAGCGGAAGGCGAGGTAAGACTAGAAGTTGAATATCGATTGGGCCTTGAAAAAGCCGATGGAAAGCCTGAAGAAGATTCACTAAACTCAGGAGGAGTTGTTGGCTGAGACTGATGACCTTGGTCTGTATTAGCGCATCTCCCTAAATCTTCCTGCATCTGAGCGAGTTCCTGCTCCTCCCGCCGTTGTTTCAAATCTAACAGCTGCATTTCTGCCTCGTACAGTCTTTTTTGTTCTCGTAAGCGTTCATATTCGAGTTTCTTTTTTTCTAACTACTCGAACTGTAAGCAGAAGGCCAGAAATGTAAGCTGAAAGCGTCTCAAAGCGGTAAAGCAGAGGCATCTCAATTACACCATGTGAGAGAAATCAAGAGTATCTAGTCGAAATAGAGCCGGAGGACTGCGAGTGGAGGGAGGGTGGGAGGGGGAGAAAAAAAAAAGTTGAGGGTGTAATACATACAAGCTGGACTTTATGATAGGTCTGTATAATAATAGTTAGAGAGATATAGTTATATAAGCTTTAAAAGCACCTATGAACAAATAGATGTACAGGCATAGGTATCTGTTAATTTGTTTTGTAATTAGGGGAGGAGGGAGGGGGTAGAAAAAAAGACGTCGCATACCGATTGCCCATAGTCTTGGATTTCTTGACTATTTCTCTGACCTGAGCCCGACGAGAAAGCTGGAGCGCGTCCGGAGTCGGCAGTAAATCTGCGCATTAAGGCTCCGCGAGAGTCTTGAGAATTGGCAGATTGAGGCAATCTTGCGGCGGTGGTGGTGGTGGTGGTGGTGGTGGTGGAGGTGCGCGATGGTGATACCATACCAAGTAAGGACGGATCAGTTATGGGAGAGTGTTGATTGCGGTAGCGTAAATCATCGATATGGTCTGTTGCACTGTTTGAATAGGACATGATGGAAGCCTATGCCACAAAATCGAGTCAATAGTGCCATTGAAAGAGCAAGAGTATCGCGAGACTGAGAGACAACCCTCAGAGGAAGTGGGCTGGAGAGAGTATGGGGGGGGGGTAAGGTGTTGTGATAGCGTGTTGGGGGAATATTTTGCCGGCCCCCGCCACGCACATTAGGCTGGAACGAATGAATGGGAAAGGTGAGAGTGAGTGAGTGGGTGTGTGTGTGTGTGTGTGTGTGTGTATGTGTGGTAGGGGGGGGTACGTAGGGGTGTGGGGGATAATAAATAATTAGTGGCAAGTGGAATTGGTTGGATGGCAACGAGGAAATCTCAGCTGGGTCTTCCACCACTTACTTACTTACTAACTCACTCACTCACCTTGAGACAGTGCAGACCTGAGGAGGAGCGGATCGCGTCATGAAGACGTGCAACGCGAGGAGATGAATGGAAAGACAGAAAATGAAAAGAGAAAGGAAGAGAAAGGGCGAGAGAGTGACGAAGAAGGTTTATGCAGAAGAATGGCGGTGCTTTCGTTCGTTCTTAATGGCGTGCCCCTGTCTATTAATTTGTCTGTCCCTCTCTGCTCTCTCCTCTTTCCTCTCTCCTCTCTCTCTTTCTCTCTCACTCACACTCACGCCGCACATATAGACATGCTTACGCGCAGTATACTATAGCCAGCCAGCCAGCCAACCAGCTCGTTAGCATAATCATTAAGTCTCAGTACATGAATATAATTAGTCGCTTGTCTGTATGTATGATGTATATTATATTTTAGATATACGAAAGCCTCCCTCACAACCAGCCACCATCCATACAGCCAGCCAGCCAGATAGAAAAGTGAGCAAGCGACAATCGGGGCATTCAGTCAGTCAATCTGGGTCATCGGTATGAGCTGGGCGGGATAATTAATAATATGTGGATGCATAAAAACAATCTAGATGCGACATATGCTATCACAGCGAGCGTAAGAAAGAGGGGAAGAGAGGTTTGCCTACGTCTTTGACTGCCTGATTGAGCTGCCTCAGTGACAGACAGGCAGGCAGGCAGGCAGGCAGCAAGCAGGAGACAGGGGCTGGTCAAAGAAGCTTTAACCACTGAATCCGACCAACGAGCGGGTGCTGCACGAATGGGGCGACGGGAAGAAGGGGAAAAAGCTGACGGCCGGTTTTCAATTTATTTGATTTGATGACTATTGCCATCCATTATTATTACTATTATCATTGTTCCTTCCTTCCTCTTCCATCCTCAACTTCTTACGACGCCCTCGTAGATGCATCCTGTGCCTAACCCACGTCCGGCCGTATATCTTCGTTTCTTCGCCGCCGCCGCCGCTGCTGGTGCTGCTGGTGCTGCTGCTTGCCTACCTGCTGTCCGACCTGAGTGAGCGAGCGAGGGTGAGATAAAAAAAGGAAAAAAGAAAAAAGAAAAAAAAAAGAAAAAAAATTGACTGAAGCGGCGGCGGCGGGGAAAGAGATCATACTCCCCCTGAATGATTAAATCACTTTCTTCTAGCATCGAGTGACGGAGTGTTTGCTACTCGTTCACCATTAACTCTTTGGATGAGAGTGAACCATTCCGTAAACCATTACTCGGTCAGCATAGTAATCTACAGTAACTCGGTCATTTAATACAGCAAAAATACTCTAACTAAGGTTTCAGGACGCCGTGTATCTCTTGCTGACTAAACTTGGATGGCATCATAATTCTGAATTTCACTTCTATTTTTTTATTTTTTTTTATTTATTGATTTTTTCGTTTTTTTAACAAAAATAAAGCGGTCGTAAAAAGGGTATGTAGCAAATCAGTCCAGCTCATCTAATTCACAATTGATAATTCTCAAGAGAAAAAGCAGTCGCATGATTGTTGTCGTTTTCCATAACTGTTCATTCATTCACCTTCCACAAATGTGTGTATCGTGCGAGAAAAGCTACGACCAAAGATCCGGTGATCTGACGATCAGGAAAGGAAGGAGGAGCAGCTGCGAGACACGGGCCAGGTGTGATTGACTGCCTGCCTGCCTGCTTGCCTGCCTGATAAACAACAACAACAACAACAACAACAACAGCAACAACAAAAACGACAACAACAACAACAACTACAACAACGTGAACTTCAATGGATGCCCTCTACAGGCACAGGCATGGGAGCTCATTGCCAGGGTCTTGCATGGTCTAAATTTATAGCTTGACTTATCTGCTGGTGCACGGACTGCCACTAGCTAGCATCGAAACTAGCTAACTTTGTGACTCAAGCATTGGAGCTTACTTACTCACACTTTCCCGGCTCCTTGACAGGCCTGCTAATCCCAGATGCTGCGAGCCCGGTATTCTGCCGCCAAGCTCACTAGCCCTGTGGGTCTCACCACTGCTGCTCTTATTTGATTGGCTACTCATTCGCTTGCTCACGTGATGTAACGAATATGTTTTCTCGAGAAATAGTCAACGTAAAAACACGTACAATAATACATTTTCTACATGATTCAATTAAAATCTCTTTTTTTAATGTAATCGAGATAGTTACGTTTGAGAGCCTGATCTAATTCAATGCGCTATCGAGTACGTCACATTATTGCCGTATCGAGACTTTTATTACACTAAAGAGAATTACGTTAACGATAAATGATTGTGTTCAAATTAAAACTTATGTGTTCTCCAATTTCATACCAAATCGTGACATTTTTCTGTTATATTATACGTTTAGTTTCGTTTCATAATTTGATTTCCTGCTATCGAAATCCGAAAGATGACGAAACCGCCTTTTTTTTGTTGGTATCATCCTCATCGTGAGGCCTCATCCGGTTGATACTCGTGGTCTTGCCCTGACCTAGTGTATTATATTTCCAAACTATCGGGTAGTTATTATTATCTCTTAAAATGATAGAGTATGAGGAACCTGCTTAATACACCTACGAATCTCTTCTTGAAAATCCGTTTTCGTTGGATCAAAACGCCAGTGGCTATGGTGGTAATTGGTGGAAAGAAAACCCATCCTATTATGCAGACAGCTCGTCAATTAATGCTGCTTACTCAAAAGCCTAAATTGCATAATAAAGTTTCCTATAAATGGCTTCTGACATGGCCTATGTATTTGAGATTTATGCTGCTTAACAATGTACTTGATACCCATGACACTATTTGCTTGAAAAGTAATCGAGTCATAGGAAATCTCTTTGCAACATCAGATATAAATTTAAGGGGCTTCTTCTTATCCTCGTAATTTTTGACTTGGCAAGCTATTATATTCTCAATTGCGTGAAAAGAATTTGTTGGACTGGTTCGTAAACATATCCCAAATTTTAGAAATCTGTGCAGCAACTCGACTTTAGAAATATTTGCCATTCCATAATTTCTATATTCCTATATTGCAAACTGACCAAAATGCGCTCCATATGGAAGATAATTGCGTCGAATATATTTTAGGAATACTTTTTGGTCCTTATATTGTATCTCCAAAGTCCTTTGAACGCTTTCAGCTGTATTCAGTAATAATGGGTAAACGAACACCCTTTACACGCCTATAAATCTATCAGCAAAATCCAAAACTGGTATGCTTCAATATCTTGGGCATTTTCCAGGTCTAGAGGTGCCCATAAATGATCTAGATGGCCTCGAATTGATCTATCAGAGTAAATACGTTTTAGAGTAGCAACTTTTGCGGATAAAGTGTTAGCTAGAATTCAATCTAATGATTCGACTGCCTCTTCCTCCATAAGTACTGCCCATAAATGTCCCGTTAGGGCTACCTTTTTTTGATGCGATGAGCATCATTTTTTTTTTTTTTTCAATCTAACGCCACCACCAAATTTGATGCTTGACCGGCTCTTCAAACAGGACTCTACAAATCCTCCGAAGGCCTTAATCAAAGTCCATCAAAATCACTAGAGGTTCTTTGGTTACACACATGCGTTGGAGATTTTTGCCAGAGCCAAAGCCCATTGAAAGTGGCCCAAGTTCCTTCAGAGAGAAGATAGAAGAAAGAGTAGAAGTCGGTGTTGTAAGGATATACACCGATAATCTGTATAAGATGCAACTCAAATCGATTAATTTTAAAGGTCGCATCTGATGAAAAATCTCGGGGTGTTTTTGTTAACATTTTTATCATCCACGAATGGGTTTAGAAGATACTTTTTAAGGGCCGAATCGACAAGACCTAATTTGATTTATTTTCTTCCGCTCATTTTAAGCATCACATGGTGTTATATGTACATTATGTATAAGTCGAATCTTAGTTACAATATTTTTGTATCTCGATTTTTGCTCCGCTGCGTGATTCCGAGAGCACATGAGTAGTACTTCTCGCTTACTTTTGCGTTAAAAAGGCTCTCGGGAAGCAGAATTGAGGCTTAAAAGATGGTTACATATATCGAGAATGGTATTTTCCTCTGTAACCCTATTTTCATTAGAGACAAAAATAGCGAACGCTATATCTCCTTCTGCCCCTCCTCCTGGTAAGATAAGCTTTAGGAAAGCATCCACAGCGAGATATTACGTTTTTCTTTCCTTTCGTTGTCATTTCCACCATCAAAGGCATATTCTACATAGGTATTGTTCAGAGTTAGAATCTTGGTAGAATAATGTGAATAATGGGTAGTAACAGAGGTGGTGAATTATCTTGAAGCGTAATTTTGAAATTTTATGATTATATCTACACATGTCATGTGATTTTACTTATTTATTTATTCATGAAGTTTATCTTCATGCCAATGATGAATTGATGAAAACTTCATTGATTTCATTACTGGTGATAATTTTATGAATTGCATACATAGAAAACCTACATAATACTGCTTTAAGAAAGCTTGCTACAGAAACGACATGCTATTGTTGTCGTTGTTGCTGCCTAGACCGACTTTGATGTTGACGGGGTGACCTGAGTGGTATGCATTCGTTCGAGGCAGGGATTAAATGACGTCATTAATCTACGTTTTTGTTCCCTTCCCCCCCCCTAAAATTGATCGACCTTTCCATGTAAGACTCTCTGCCTGCCTGACTCACTGACCACGTACATGGTGTCGGAATCGCCCTGTCCTGTCTTTGGAATTAGATCAGTGCAGAGGATTTTGATGATCAACTAGCTGCTAAGTTCGGGTATATGTTTTATGGGAATGTTAACCCACACTTCGGTGTCTTGCTTACACAATCTCACCCCTGTCCTACCCATCCGTGAAAAAAAGCTGTGATTGGTGGATCACCCTTACCAGCTCACACTTCGCATTCTAAGACCCATCTTCACTCTTCACCAATCATAGCCGTCATGCGTATGCATGTTTTTCGCGTTGCTGTGGAAGACTGAAGTGTTCATTGATAACAACATATTTGATATTAAATATCTGTTGCTTGAAAACAATGTCGACCAGCTTAAGCAGATTCCTCCGGAAATCGTAGATATATTTTTGACTGCTCTTTTTTTGTATTTCACTAATGAGGATGGCATGGTTGATGTGGTGCTAGTTAAAATGCGAAGTGTGAGCTGGTGGGGATGATCCACCAATCACAACTTTATCACTAATGGGAGGACAGGGGGAAGACGTGTAAGTAAGAAACTGATGTGTGGATAACATTTCACATTTTTCATTAGTAATACAATCTAACTTTATTCTTGCTTGCCTTTGCTTTGTCTCTTGACGGATTGTAAAGTAGAATCACGGCGAACGTCAGTCCTATTTTAGCAGCTAGGCTTTTTTGATTATCGTTATTTTCTCTTATTTACTTAATTTTCGTGCGGAAAGCTCACGGAAGGCTGAAAGCTTTGTGGTCCTGTTCTCATCTAATTTTTTTTTTTTTTTTTTTTTTTTTTTTTCCAATAAGAAAACTGCGGCTGCTGCAGCTGCATTTTTGTTTTTCTCACAATACTACTTACACCTCCTTAAAGAACTAACTACATCGGCCTACTATATTGTATAATGTTTCTATCAATTCGGACAAACTGAGCTAGGCAGAGTGATTTAAAAGTATGCCTTATTACGCCGCGCTTCGTTCATGCAGGAACCAACTATTGGCAAAGTGGACTCTAGGCCAGAAGTGAGGTGAGAGTATAGTACCAATTATCAAATGCAAGTCCCCTGTGGGTAAGTCTCTCTCGGGCTTTTAGGTTTGCTGCAGGTAGTGATTTGCGAGTAGTTAGCTAGCTAGCTGCTGGGCTTATAGTTGTGATAACGCCTTGAACGGCATTCCTTACATGTGGCGCTTGAGGTAGCTCAGTGACTGCGTACTGCTTGCTTATCGTGCTATGGAGGACAGAAGAAGAAGTGAAGGTGGAAGGGAATGCAGATTATAGTTAAAAAAGGAATGAGGACGGCCATAAGACGCGTCATAGGGTGAAAATTCTAGAATTGTAAAAGTCGCCTAGTAAGTATTATGTGTGCCGATCTACTTACTTACTTACTTCCTTCCTTCCTTCCTTCCTTCCTCTTCATCCCAGATGGTTTAGGCCAAAGCACAGAGCACAGAATCTGGCACGAAAAATCGGGATCTCCTGTTGCACTCCCCATGTACAGTGAGTGGGTGCCCCTCCCCCCTGAAGAAATATCGTTTGCTTGCTAGGCACGGTATTATTTGCCTGAAATTGCATCTTGGGAGCTGGCCCGATGCTATCTCTGCGGTAGAAGGAAATCGTCTCTTGTCTCACTGCTGTTGCAGGGATTGACTTTAGCGCTTCTGGATTTATACCTCCGATTTGTCAAAAGGTCTAAAATAGATCTGCTTATCTATCTGCCTGAACATTGTCATGTGAAAATTATGCATAGCTGCTGGCTTTTATGCAACCCCGATAATGGTGTGTAATCTAGCGAGTTTTAGCACAGATGGAAAACTATAGGTTCTCTGGCTTGGAAAAAGAAATTTGATCTTGACGACGTATCAGGTCACTGAATGATTGCATATTAGCAATTAAAAACTATACCACTACCTTCAGCCAAACTACTTCTTCTAGCTCATCCAAATTAGCCCTAACTTGAATTCAAAATCCCAGAATAACTACCGAATTCTCTAATGTAATATGTAGTTTATTTTCTAGGAAATGAAGAAGTTGAGTATCGGTTTTTATGAGCCTACAAATATGTTGCATGCAATTTTAAAAAAATACTTCATTTTATTTATCCTTTCACTACAACCTTGACACTTTATTTTCGCTGCTACAATTCAAAAATCTAAAAATTGAGTGCTAGAATGATCTATTTCAAATTTTAAATACAACTGTAATGATTGTGATTTCGGGCTTCAGAGAAGCGGATGGTGGGAAAAATGGTGTTTTTGATGTGTTTTTTTGTGTGTTAATCTTCACGGGTAAGGCTCAATCCGCGTAGAAGTTTTCGAAATACTTAACTTTAATGTCAGTTCCAAAAGGTACGTACAAAGATCTACTCAATTGTGTTAGATATGTGTTAATTTGAAAGTTTCCCAAGTGAGATTTTTGAATTAAGTTATTCCATAAAGTCCTATCGCATGTCTATGTATACATATACAAAATCATTCTTCCTATTCTCGCATCTTAGTATCTTTTTGTTACCGGTCCTGTTTACGCTCCTTGGTGAACCTAAACATCATTCGAATAGCGTCCAGGATACTTCCCAAGATCAGAATGTGTCGTATTATATAAAATATTCCCAGATGAGCCTTATCTCCTGTCATGGAAGTACTGTACCTGCTTACATCCTATGGAAAAAAGTTGTTGGCAATTCTAATTGGAAAGGGGTAGGATGTATGGTACAAAACGCTGTAATGGTAGTTGAAGAAAAGCCTACGATACATACAATACCTATCATGATTACCGCCAATCGGAAGGGTTGTGTCAGAATTACTGGGGTATAAGCAAGGGGATGGGCTAAACATACATTCCCAATTTACATTTATCTGATGTTACGTTTCTATTGACTAGTTTATACTAGTGCGACCACCTGATTAAACAGCGGTCAAGTGGATAAGCTAGTTGCACCTGTCACATCATAAGTACCGGTCAGCAATTGAGCTATTTTGAATTCTCTCGAACCCAATTCTGGCATTGGACCGTTAGTGAACATGTGTGGGAGACCGAAGATACGAACGACGGATCGCCAGTTCAAAGCCACTCCTCATAGCTGAACGCATGAGGGTATCAAAACAATGGGCCGAGGAACACATTTGTTGTTCCTTGAATCGTGAGAGAGCCCCAATCAAATATAGCACTCCAGTTGATCCAAGATTGAGCTTCCATCCATTCTGCTCAAAAAGCAAGAGAAAAATTGTCCCTTCATGGAATTCAGCCGACCATGTGGCCAGCATTTCCATCAGACTTCAATCACATAGAGTCTGTCTGGAGACTTGTGAAATCCTACGTTGACTATCATCTGGAGCCAAATGGTAGACGTCACTCTCTCACGAGGCTTTTTGAGAAAATTCTAGCGCCATGGGAACTTATTATCCCAGATCAACACCACACCAGATGATCGAAAGCATGCCGACCAGGTGCCAGTCCACAACTAAATGTGATACCTGCGTTCATGATGCTCTATTTGAGATGCCGCTAAGATCAGGGCTATGTTTGATTTTACTAAAATTGGATACTGTTACTGAAGTTTTTTCGTGCATTATATGATTATGCAAGGGAAAAAGTGACGCAATTTTTAAAAATATGACAACTAATTATTTTTCAAGTTAGCCCGAAGAAAAACTATGCTATAGCTCCTGTAAGTCTACGAAAAGTATCAGCAAAGATACCAAGACCAATAAGAATGGTTAGGTTATCTTGGTTCTGGTTAGTAGTTCAATATGAAAGATGGTAGCTAGGGAACCACATGGTAAGGCGTCATTTCAGTGTCTGTGGTAACTTTTAAACTAAGATTCTTTTACGGATGGAAGACATCTACACATATAATTTGGTGGAGTCATGGCAAAAAAAATTGAAGACGGTGTATTTGAAGCCTGCTCGGAAGTGACAACTAGATTTTTTGGCTTTTATGCTTTTGAGAGAAGCTTTGATGGGCATATGGCCATGTGTTATTAAGTATTTAATCTAATTATTTTCCCGTTTTTTCCACAGCTAACTTTTGTTCAAGTTGCTAGCTTTCTTTCTATCTTTTCGTCCATACGCAGTCACATGGTATATTCGATAATTGTTTCAAATTATTGTCTTACAATATCGTTAATATTTAATTCACCTTGATAAAATGGTTCTTACTTGCAGTCATCAATTAAGGCATTTAGAATGCAGTGGCTATTCTGACGCTCTAAGAAATTCGTCCCTATTCATACATTTTACAGCGAATCTCTTCTGGGTATAAATTGTTTAATGTCTTGAACATGGACAAACTCCAGACTCACGTCCTGATCTACTCGCGATAGTATACATACTCAAACTTGATTCTCTTCCACACAATTCAAAGGAGAGAAACATATTTATTAGGCGTATTGGTGATGTTTACACTATAGAGTATCAAAAGAAAGGGTTATCAAACGCCCATACTTTAAAATATCTTCATCAAGAAGGCGTTCCAATATGTGCAGAAATGGCAGATAAATTGGTCAGTACACAAATTCATTTAGATGACCCGATACTCGCATCTATTGTAAAAAGTTAGTTGATGCATGGCTTCTGCGCTCGTCATTATCCAAATACGCCATGTATGCGCGACGGCAAATACTCTAAGGGGTTTCCTAAGCGGTCGTTTGAGACGACGATGCTCACCGAAGACTCTTATCCAGAGCATACACGTCCCAATAATGGTGTGATGTGAGAGAAGAACAGATTTGCGTTTGACAATAGATGGGTGGCTCCTTATAACTCCTTAATGAAAAAGTATCTTGCACACATCAATTTTCAAGTCGCTCGAAGTGTATCTGTAATTAGGTATCTTGCCAAATATGTATATAAGGGGCTAGATAGCGCTACTCTTCAAGAACAAACTTAGTACGACGAAATTGCGATGAAAACCCAGGGACAATATATTAGTCCTATACAAGTTGTTTGGCGATCCTTCGGGTAAACCACATATGAAGAAAACCCTGTCATACCACATCTTAATAATGATCTAGTAGGCCGTGATAAGGCCAAGTTTACGGAAAATTTTGCAGATGAGTAACTAGCTGCAACTATCGAGACACAAAGCTCTATATTTTTGGACTGAATGTTTTACAATACTCATGATACTGATGAGCGTGATCTTTTATATTCCGACCTTCCATTGTTCTATACCCATCCTAAAAACAGAGGCTGACACCCACGATTGAAAGGACATTCTATTGGAAGAATGACGGTTGCTGTACCAATACAGGGTGAGAATTTTTTTTCTCCGTACTTTACTTACCGTAAAACCTGAGGCAAGGTCGTAATAGGATCTCTACTCAGTGGACAGGATTTCTTATGACTACCCTTCTGCTGCATGCTGTACCTTAGGATTGACAATTAATGATTCAATATGGATCTCTTAATTTAATGAAGTGAAGGATATCTCAACTGCATCCTCTCTTAGACAAACCTTTGCCTTAGCACTAGCCAATTGCCAATTGACAGTCTCCTATAGCCGATTTATCAGAAAGGACTAAGTTAGTAATATGGAATAAGGTATCAATGTAGCACAAATATAATTTCAGTATTGACTGTAGTTTACGAGATATCAAGCGGATACACGATGAAATTTCTGGCGAAATCCCTGTCTTTCTAGGTAGTGACTTAGTATAGATTCTGAAAGTTTTTCGTAAAGGCTGCAGAGAAAGTATAGTTAATGCCTGCATTCGACTCTAGGGAAACTAGAATTACATCTCACCACTCTGTGTAATCCAATATATGAGAGTCGTTGATGGTAATTTAAATCATCTTTTCGCAGATTGGCTTTCTAAATTATCTAACTCTATCTCTCTTTATAGTATCACCTGACTACATTCGAAAGACTAATAATCGAGAAGTATTTAGTGAATTTACATATTTTATTAAACAGATTCGGCAGTCGAAGGCACATTTTTTTCCGAAAAAGCTATTCTTTCTTCTCGAAATGATGCAGTTGACCGATTTGACTGAGAAGTAATACAACTGACCAATAGTATTATTCACAATTACTTTTCGATCGATAGAATACAAAGAGAACAGAGACGTAATACCTGTAACTACTCTCCAGAATACTTATAGACAATATCTTGAAAGCTTTCCCTTAATGTTAGAATGCCTATAATGTTACTTTATAATTATTACTCAAAATGAGGTCTCTGTAATGGATGTAGACTTATTATAACGCAAATATTTAACTATTGAATTAATGCGCGAATAATCTTACAAGACCCTCGCTTTCATGGGAAAGAATGTATGATCTCCCAAGTCACTATAGCTGCTGATGAGGACACAGAGGCAACACCCAATAAGACTATGCTACGTTATGAATATTAACAAATCTTTAGGTCAAACTCTTCAATATGTTAGGGTAGATTCGACAACTCCTGTATTTTTTTCCTTGGGCAGCTCTACGTTGTTTTGTCGAGAGTAATTAACGTTAATAATATGATTGTGTTGTTACCAACGTCGACTAGGGCGACAAATAATATGGTTTCTCTGAAAGTTTTGTTACAGCCAGATGCATCGGTTTAGAAATAGACATTTGACGCGTAAAAGAAAAAATTTTCCCATCATAACGAGCTGAATGAAAGGAAGTAAACCTTGAGAGTAAGTCCCTTATGTTTTTTTAATTATAAAGCTGATGTGAAACTATTCACAAAAAGATTCCCTGAACACATCTCAATATACTCCCAATTCGAAAAGAATAATTAAGCATCTATTTAATCAGAAGGCCTACCTAGGAGATGCGTATTGATGCCCGAGGAGCTGCCTAGATTCTAGTCAAACTATAAACTAAAATCAAACTCAAAACAAAGTCGAGCGACTCTATTTTATTTTAGTTCGATTTTTATTTACCAAGGTTTATAAATGATAAAAAAGCTCATCTCCACTTACTCATAGGAAAGTGATCTTTTGTCATTCTCTACTTTAATTGAATGAAATAGAATAGATCACACATGAGCGAAGAAAAGGGCGGAGGTAGCAGAAGTGTGAAAAAGAAATATTTAGACATAAGTCGAATAATTATTTTTAACTTTATTTTGATTTTTCAAAATAATTTGACGCACAGACTCGACACTTTCGGACGGACTATTGTGGCTTAATATTTTTTCCATGACCTTTCTCGAGCCGTTATCCGGTATCCATGGATACAGCTCATAGGAGAGTAATATTACGCAAGCATTTGTCAATTTTTTTTCACAGCTCTATCAAAATTTGAAGGCAGCTTTGTTTAAAACTTCTTGTACAAACTAATTTTTTTGTGCATCTATTATTTTCAATAATTTTTTACTCGTGCTTTCAAAATCTAAGTGATGATTGTATGGAATTGTTAATTAAAAGTAGAACCAATGAAATGTAAAAGTATGGTTTGTTACCCTCCTGCATTGTTACTATTTTATTTTATACGAACGTAGGTTAAGATAAGTAGTGTGACATATTGTGGAATATATTGGCCCAATTTATTCGGGTCTTTTATTTTCCATATTAGGATTACAAGGGACAATAGGTGGATTAGATTTTTCTAAGTCTTTCAGCTAATACCTTTCAACGTGATGGGTCCAAAGAGCAAGGTAACTGTAAGTTACAAAGGAGTTCCGAGCAGTCGTAAAGAAGAGTCCCTAATGATTTTACTAGATGAAATCCTCAAGAATAAAAATAACAGCTCACTCTGATTCCTAGCCAGCAACACCTGCCGCAGATTCTACAAAACTCAAGAAGAAAGAAAATCCGAAAGAGATAGTTAATCCTAAGATCGAGGAAGAAGATTTTGAGCCCGACAATAGTTTTTCTGCCTTACTTGAGCCATTCTATGCCGGGAAAAGGTAACAGTTTATTTGACTAATTAATAGATTAACTTGAAAGCTTATACTGTACCAGCCTTACAGATCCAATAAATACAGCCAAAGTATACTGAGATGATAACATTCTATTGTTACGGATGTTGATTTGACTTTTTCCATAGGACAAATGGAACCTTCTTCCGGCATTTTTGAAGGTAAAAGGCCTCGTCAAGCAGCATATTGATTCATTTAATTACTTTGTCGAGCATGAAATTAAAGATATTGTCAGAGCCAACAGGGAAGTTACTAGTGATGTTGATAGTAACTTTAAACTTGAGTTTGTGTTCAAGTGCTAGTGAGGTATCCCACTGACATGACGATAGGTACACTGACGTTCATGTGGGAAATCCAGAACGTCTTGATTATGACAATCGAAGATCAGTGAATGAAATCACGCCAAACGAATGTCGCTTACGAGATATGACATATGCTGCTCCCATTCGGGTTGATGTGAAATATTTGCGAGGCAAATCAACTATTGTCAGAAGGAATGTTGTAATCGGTAGATTACCTATTATGTTAAGGAGCTCAAAATGTCGTCTGGCAGGCAAAAATGACCGAGAAACAGCATACATGAATGAGTGTGCTCTCGATCCTGGGGGCTACTTTATAGTTAATGGTACCGAAAAGGTGATTCTTGTTCAAGAACAATTGAGTAAGAATCGTGTAATTGTGGAGACGGATCCAAAGAAAGGCGTTATCTCGGCTTCAGTCACTAGGTTACTCTTTTACCTTTTTCCTCCATGACTCTAGTCGCTAATTCTTATAGTTCTACCCATGAACGGAAATCGAAAAGCTACGTAAACTTAAAGAAAGAGCGAATTTACTTGCAGCATAACATACTTCAAGAACCAATTCCAATTGTTATAGCTCTCAAGGCCTTGGGAATCCAATCAGATCATGAGATGTTACTTTTAGTTGCTGGGACTGATAGCATATATCAAGATGAGTTTGCCGTCAATTTTGAAGAAAGTGCTAAAGCTGGAATTTGTTCGCAACACCAGGCATTGGAGTATATTGGAAATAGAGTCAAGTCAGGAGCTCGACAGAAACAGCAGAGTACAGCACCGAAGCGATCACAAGTTGGTGAAGCATTAGATGCGCTTGCTAATATTATAATAACTCATGTCCCAGTACATGGATTAGACTTTAGACCTAAAGCACTGTATGTATGTTTCATGGTTCGAAGAATATTAATGGCTATGCAAGACCCTAAATTAGTAGATGATCGAGACTATGTCGGTAATAAACGTCTAGAACTGGCAGGACAACTTCTCGCTCTTCTATTTGAAGATTTATTCAAAAGATTTAATTCTGACTTAAAGATGAACATTGATAAAGTTTTAAAAAAACCTAATCGTACTATGCAATTTGATGCTTATACGCACTTACAATCTGGTGCCAATACTATAACTCAAGGAATGACTCGAGCTATCTCTACAGGAAACTGGAGCGTAAAACGATTTAAGATGGAAAGAGCAGGTGTCACACATGTCCTAAGTCGCTTGAGCTATATAAGTGCTCTCGGAATGATGACCCGAATCAGTAGTCAGTTTGAAAAAACTCGTAAAGTCAGTGGTCCTCGTGCATTACAGCCTTCACAATTTGGTATGCTCTGTCCATCTGATACACCGGAAGGAGAAGCTTGTGGTCTTGTAAAAAATTTAGCTCTCATGACACATATAACCACGTATGATGACGAATTACCTGTTAAAAATCTAGTTTTTGTTCTTGGTGCAGAAGATATTGTTTCAATGAGTGGCAAGGAAATTTATGAAGATGGGGCTTATGTTGTTTTTATTAATGGAACACCGGTTGCTCTTACGAGACAACCAAAGTCGTTCTTAAATTCCTTTCGAGAATATAGGCGCATGGGTCGCGTATCTGAGTTTGTCAGTATTTTCATTAATCATCATACAAACTCTGTTCACATTGCGACAGACGAAGGTAGGATTTGTCGTCCACTCATAATTGTGAAAGACTGTAAGCCAAAAGTGTTGAAACGTCATCTTCGAGCCTTAAGGAAAGGTATAATGGACTTCGATGACTTTCTATATCAAGGGCTAGTTGAGTACGTAGATGTTAACGAAGAAAATGATTCAAATATTGCTCTATATGAGTCTGAAGTTACTGAGACAACCACACATTTAGAAATCGAACCATTTACTATTTTAGGAGCTGTTGCAGGACTTATTCCGTACCCTCATCATAACCAGTCTCCAAGAAATACTTATCAATGTGCTATGGGTAAGCAAGCTATTGGAGCAATCGCATATAATCAGTTTTCTCGAATTGATACCCTTCTCTACCTTTTGGTTTACCCTCAACAACCTATGGTTAAGACTCGAACTATTGAGCTAGTCAAATACGATAAGTTACCTGCAGGTCAAAATGCCATAGTGGCAGTCATGTCATATTCTGGATATGATATCGAAGATGCGTTAGTTTTAAATAAGGCATCCTGCGACCGTGGGTTCGGGCGTTGTCAAGTTTTCCGCAAACATTCAACTCAACTTCGAAAGTACCCAAACCGGACTGAAGACCGACTTGGAGATCGTGAGATGGATGAAAATAATCCTTCCAAGCCTATTACAAAACATACTATTCTTGGACATGAAGGTGTAGCTATGCCAGGAGAAAGAGCTGAGGCTGGTCATGTGATTCTTAACAAACAAGTTCCACTCAATACTTCATCGACAGGAATCGGTTCTGATTATGGCACAAATGAACACAAACCTGCCCCCATGACCTATCGTCTACCAGATTTTGCTTACATTGATAAAGTCATGGTCTCTCAGATGGAATCTGATACTATGGTAATCAAGGTGCAAACCAGGCAAACACGAAGACCTGAACTTGGTGATAAGTTTTCTTCTCGTCATGGTCAAAAAGGGGTTGTTGGTATTATTGTCAATCAAGAAGATATGCCCTTTGCTGACTCGGGAATTTGTCCTGATATAATTATGAACCCTCATGGATTTCCTTCTCGAATGACAGTTGGAAAAATGTTAGAATTACTCTCTGGAAAAGCAGGCGTATTAAATGGCACACTTGAGTACGGCACTGCTTTTGGGGGCTCAAATGTAGATGATATGGGTGCTATTCTTATAAATCATGGGTTCTCATATTCAGGAAAAGATTTCGTGACTTCGGGAATTACTGGAGAATCCTTACCTGCTTATGTATTTTTTGGTCCTATCTATTATCAGAAACTTAAACACATGGTGCAAGACAAAATGCACTCTAGATCACGTGGTCCCCGCGCTATTCTGACACGGCAACCTACTGAAGGTCGTTCTCGTGACGGAGGATTACGTCTGGGAGAAATGGAACGTGACTGCTTAATCGCCTATGGGGCTAGTCAGTTACTTCTAGAACGACTTATGATTAGTAGTGATCGACATGAAGTAGAAGTTTGTGAAATTTGTGGGCTTATGGGGTATCAGGGATGGTGTCAAACTTGCAGAAGTACGCGCGGTGTTCATAAGATGATCATACCTTATGCTGCGAAATTACTTGTACAGGAAATGCTTAGCATGAATGTTCTCGTACGTTTAAAACTTGAGGATGAATTCCCTCATCCGACATAGAAAAAGACAAAATAATATTTTCATCTTCTATTATGAAGGGAGTTTTCTAAGTACTTGTCAGGATTTGGTACTCAATTCCTGCAACTTAGTAACTATTTATTACGTGACCATACAATGTTGAGTTTACGACGATCGTTATGTTATCTTGTTACCATAGTTACCATAGTTACCATAGTTACCATAGTTACTGTATTTACAACATTGTAGATAATTTATTTATTTATTTTTTTCTATTTAAGGTCCTAGGCACACGCCATAATGTCCTCTATGGGTACAGGACAGGCGGAGCCGGTCGGGATCATGGTCTCAGGCATGCCCTACTGCATGCCCTACTCGTTTACGCCCGCTATTTACATGAAATGAAAGGTTTGTAAACATAATGATGGAAAACTAGAAAAAGAAAGGGAAAGTAAAAGAGAAGATAAGAAAGTGAACAATAATCGGGATATCTCAGCATTTCTCTCACCAAGCTATGATCCGCCATTCCAAAAATTGGCATTTCAATCATACACTTTCCTCGCGTCCAGCTGAGGATGGGTTGGATATTTGGCCACTAAAGTAACCTGTGATCCGCGCAAAATCGGTGAATTTCTTGAAGCAATTATGCCCATGGAGTTATCTTCTAAAAGAATCTATATTCATTCCATCTCTGAGTTTACGCAATTAGTTTGCGTGGCGTCGACAACGGATGAAGTGGGTAGGAGAAGTCTCCTGTCCACAGACGCACTCGAGATTGGCGTCTTTATGCTTTAAGCGACGATGATAGACCACATTGTCACCGTGTCCTGTTCTGGCAGCAAGTAATTTTATGTAATAACTGCCTTGATAACCCTAGTTCGGGTGGGGTGGGTTTTTTTTTTTTTTTTTTTTTGAGACATTGATCTTTAGATCCAAATCTTGATATCGAATCGGACAAACTTTAACCCACCATTTTTCTAACCAGTTCTTGACGGCGCTGCTGCGTCAAAACGGCGCAAGTAGGCCAAGGTGATATAGCCAGGTTGAGTATTTCTCTCTGGCAGATCTTGCAGAACAGCACGAGCTTCGGCATCTGCTTCTTCTTTTCCACAAATTTTTGAGTGACCTAGCACCCATCTAAAATCTGCGTTAATATATTTAGTTAGAGTATGGCATAGTTTAATTAATCGGATGCTTGATGCCGATTTCCCTTGTTGCGGAGCCAACACTGCAGCCTAGTTATTCAGTAGAATGAATATGTTTTCACTGTTTTGTCTTATGTTTAGCGCAGCTCTGAGTGCCATGGTTGCCCCAAAGATCTCTGCATCGTATACTTCACCCCCGTGTAGTATGCCTCCTCCTTTTTGAATAGCTATCCCTCTGCGCTGAAGCACATACCTCCAAGATGAACGCCCGGGGCTGTGAGGGTCTTAAGATAATTTGATATTCTCAAACTAACCAGAGCTATGTACAAAAGATCTTAAAGTGAAGATCGAAAAGTATGAGAACAGTCTCTTATTTATTTACAAATTGTTACCTCTGATACCATTACTTTGATTCAATCTTTTGAATTATGATTTCTCATGCCTTCGTCTTCCACTTTTTTACAAGGTATGAAATTACATACACAATGACGTTTGTTTATAAATAACTTAGATTAAAAATATATTTTGGTAGGGCTGTAGATTTTACCCGCTCTGCTAGCTCTACTAAAAATAGACATTGATAAGGCTGACCTATATTTCTGTCAGCCTTATAAGAATAAGAGGTGTTCTGATGAGGCGATCCAAAGACCATGTATGTTTTTATGCGTCTTGCATATTAGTCTTTTCCAGCCTAGGCTTTTGAATAGGTAACGCAAGGCTTTAACCTATGACAGGGGCCTTCCGATGATCCATCAGAGGCAACTATATCAGTCGGAGCGGTGGTGCTTATCCAACTTTGAAAGAACTAAACTCCATCTACCTTTGTTCCAAAGATTTTATTGTATGCTGAAGCTTGTAATGGCTCTACCGCTTCGGCTCGAGGTAACTGTCGTAGAGCGCGTTGAACTCTAGTCATTTGGATTTCAGGTCTCTTGGATAGTCTTTGCTTTTTTTTTGTACTTTAATGTGCCAATATTAGGGCATTCACTTGCTCTGATTCGGAGTGGGTGACGATCATCAAGTGAGTTAAGACGAGCAGCAAGTCAAGGTCGAAAACCCTCTGGTATTACACAAGCTGAAGGGATACCTCCTTCCCTGTGTAGAATAAAATTAGGCGTTGTCCTCCAGACTGGAAGAGCAGCTTCTAGTGCTACATGTANTTTTGTACTTTAATGTGCCAATATTAGGGCACTCACTTGCTCTGATCCGAAGTGGGTGACGATCATCAAGTGAGTTAAGACGGGCAGCAAGTCGAAGTCGAAAACTCTCTAGTAGTACACGAGCTGGAGGGATACCTCCTTCCCTGTGTAGAACAACATTTGGTGTTGTCCTCCAGACTGGAAGAGCAGCTCTTAGAGCTACATGTAAGACTTTATCAATTAAACCGCATAGGTGTGATGTAGGGGGTACAACGTTCCCATTTGCTGCAGGACGTGTCATTCCTGGCCACCATACATCTGCACCAAAAGTCGCTATCGGAACAACACATGACTCTACTAATGTTATTGATGCCTTTGGAGCTGCTCCTCTCATGACAGAATTTACTCGTCTCATATATTGAGCTAGCTTGAATGCCTTTCCACATCAGATTGCCACATGGTGTTTAAAGGTTAGGCGAGGATCAAGGTACACTCCTAACCAACGAATCTGTTGGGCTGATTCGATGATGTTTCCGTTCACTAAACTCCAACAGGTTCTTCCTTCTTATTACTGGGAAATTGGGCTACCTCCAATTTTTAGGTGTCAAACACTATGGCATTTTCTTCAGACCAGCTCATTAGGTTATCGACTTCTCTCTGTACGACCAAAGCCTACCATTCCGATATAATCAGCATAACTAAAACGTGCAATTGTATACTCACTTCGCATTGGTTCGGCCATTTAAAGAAGGAAAAGAAGGGGAGAGATGGGTGATACCTGAGGTACCCCGCAAATTAGTTTCTTGGGGCTTGTTACTTCTCCTTGAAATCGGACTTGTACTTTACGACTCTTCAAGAACGATAAAGTCCATCGGAGTAATGATATAGGCCACCCTTGAGCTTGCATCCGCCATATCAGCCTATTGTGTAAAACAGCGTCAAAAGCTCCATGCACATCAAGTGTAACAAACGTAGAAGCCCAACCTTGCGACTTAGCTTCCTCAATATCGTGCACCAAGCATGAAACAAGGTCATTTGATGATCGCTTTGGGAGTGCGCCGAATTGCTGACGGCCAACGAGGTCGCAAACAACAGAAAGCTCTGACATTTTCTTCGCCAAAATCCTCTCTAATTCTTTCCCTAGGCAAGACAGCAGTGATATCGGCCTCCATCTTTTTTCTGATGAAGGATTCCGCCCAGCTTTTGGAAGAAAAACTATTTTTGCAAGTCTAAAGCACTGAGGGTGGTAATCTAAGCGAATACATGCGCGGAAAAGGTGCGTCACATGGTGTTCTATGCTTTGCCAGCAGGCTGCAAGTAGCTCGACAGAAATTCCGTCGGCTCCGGGACTAGTGTTGCCACTTCCAATCGTACAAGCCCTTACCTCATCCTCATTTAGGTCCTCCGACCATGGAATATGCGTCTCTCTAATTAATTTGCAGGGAGGAAGATCATCAGCAGCGGAGAATCTTGCTAGTAGGAGGTCTCTTAGTAATTTAGCACGTTCTTCCTCATCAGATATAAATCACCCTTCATGGTGAAGGGGAGGAGTGATACTAGTATTTCAATGATTTGCCCAACCCATAAGTTTGTAAACATCTCGAAATGATTTCATGTGCTCCACCCTTCTTTTCTAATGCTCTCTTTTTGCAGAGGCATCTGTAGCCCTAAGTTTCCTCGCCTTTGAGATACACTCAGATTCCTCCACCGCTTCTTGGTATTCTAAGTGAGCAAATTTGCATTCTGGAGTCCACCATGGAGCAGTCCTTCCACTTTTCTCATTTGAACGCTTCCCAACTGCTTTCACTGCATTATCTAAAGTCCCACATATGTTCTGTGCAAAATTCTCTATCTCTTCCACCGTGATCAAAACAGTGAGTTGAGGCAGCTACTGCGAAACTACTTGAATAAATTTAGGTATATTAGCGTTAGGAACTTTCAGTTTCCCACTAAATGTTGCTAGGTTTGCGGATGTTACTTTATTATTGGGGACAAAACCACAAATAGGAAGATGATCGCTGGTCATGCACTCTTCAGTGCCGATCCAAGCCATAGTTTCACTTACATTAGTAAATGCTAAATCTAAAGTATTTCCGGCACGACGTGTCGGTTACCTACTATGAGGCATGTTAAGTTAATTTATGCTGTTCGGCCCACCTCTCTATCCCTTCACCTTGACCGTAGTAGCATTTGCTCCAGGCTGCCAGGCCCAGTAGACTGAATTGAAATCTCCAATAGCTACAGTTTTGCCTGAAGGCGTCCAATTTAAAATCGGTTGAACAGCACTTGGTCATGCGGTGCTTTATACACGTTTAAGAACCTTATATCATTTACCTCCACCCAACAGTAATCACCAGTCGGGGAGTCTGGATATTTTTGAGCAAAAGTAATCCTCTTTGGGTCTCTCCTGATATACGTTGTTGCTCGTGGGCGAGTATCATCTCCTGTAAGAGGAAGATATAAATCATAGTTCGGGTATGTCTTTGTACGGCCAGACCACTATGGTTATTAAACCAACAAAATATCTATTCTTGTTTCACGTGCACGAGCTAATGAGATGTCTTGTGTGGCTCCCCCTCTTCCAACATTTATTGACAATAAATTTAGTACGTCTTGGGGGGGATGACAACCCTGTGGATTGTCGCCCATAAGCGCGATGCATCGCCCGTCGATTGGCCGACAGGAGATGCCTGGAAGTTTTCAAAATTAGACGTTAGTTCTGAACATTGGCTGCTTGTTATTTCAATGTTAGCATTTTCAGTACAAATATCATTGTGAGCTTGAGCATATGACAAATATGGAGATATCTAGTCAAAAAAAAAAAAAA